>JAOBAY020108829.1:0-27571 GCA_025331085.2 Zoanthus sociatus | reverse complement strand
CTTTAATAAAATTCAGCCAATTTTAGAACCAAAATATTGACTTTCAAGGCTTATAGCACCCAAACTACTGGGGCTAGTAGAGGGTTGAGATTTGACATGAAGGTAGTCCAAACATTTATCTGAACTGGGGTCAGGGTCATTTGGATGGGACCACTCCATGGGAAAAAGTGCTCAACTTCCCCCGTCGAGACTCAAAGAAAAATGAAAAACCCCATCATCTGCCAGATGGCCCCAAAAAGACCCATCGGTCTGTCATGTCTTTTTGGGGCATAAATCGAACGCGCGCATTTTCCATGAAGTAATCTCTCTCTTTCTCTCTCTCTCTATATATAATGGCCGGCACCATGCACTCTTCGGTTAAAGCCCCTTTCCACTCCTCCCCCTCTCCCGGCTCGCGTCATCATGTTGGTAAACGCGTAAATTCAACACATAATCATGGAGTAATGGGAAACACGTCAAGTATGTGCAGAATCTTCCGACGAATCAGCGGTCGTTACTCGCTACCAGTTTCCACGCCGAATGGTGGAAATCTACTGAAAAGTTCCTTGCTTCTAACTCTCCAAACCCTGTCTCGTTTTGCACACGTGTAAATACTGAAGGGATTAAACGTAAAAAACCGATCGAATTATACTCCCATCAACTCACTGGGTTGCTTGTTAATGTTAGTTATGCATTTTCGTGTAAAATTTCCCCCGATTTACCACAAACCAATCAGATAAAAAGAAATAGCCATTATTTCATTGCCAAGAGTTGATCAACAGACACATCACACAGAGTACAAAGAGAAAGCATTTAATAACAGTTATTGCTATCAATATATAGATACAGGTAAACTTATCTTATTGTCGAATTCTAATATCAGATTTCAACTTTATATATTATATTATTGGTAGGAAACTAAATACAGTGTTGTTGTATACAATATTATGTATGTACTAAAATTTATTGCTAACGTATCATTTCTAAACATATAGTAACCAGATAAATGGTTGTTAAAATAATTAAAAATTATAATTGTCTTATATTATTACTCAAAGTTAATTAACTAGGATTTATCCATTGCTGTGCAATAAATTCCTTGCCGTTTTTTCTCATTTGAGTTTTTGAAATCTTTTCTTAAACATGAAAAAATAAATCTCTCTGCGACATTCAACTTTTTAGCCAACTTTAAACTACTTCAAACATTAATGGAAAAAAATATTAAAATGCTTTATCTGTTCACAAAGATCGCAATTTACACGTTAAAGTGAACAAAAATAAGCATTTCTGTTTTAAAAACGGCTCTTGAAGTTAAAAAAAAACAATATGCAATGTTATTGCTATTTATTGAATGAAAAACTGTACAATATATCTCTGTATATCCATTAAATTATCAGTTCTGCTAAAAAAGCAGCTTTAACTGTACATTTCAATCAGAAACATTTCATAGAACTTGAATCCAAGTTTCTTACGGAATCAACACGATCTTTCAAATTTATTCTCTCCATAGAATAAGCAGAAACAATTCTTTAGAAGTTTTCAAACAGCGGAAGCTATCCGTGTATAGACAACCTTTCACAAGCAGTAAACAATACAAGTTCATTTGTCCAAACATACACGTAAAAACATCTCATAATAGGATACTAAAGCGTTTTCTATTGTTGTGACCGAGTCTCTTGTGTGGTTACAAGCAAGGGATTTATAAACTGATTACGTTGACTGCAAAACAAAGAGACCGTTCGTTATTTATAGGAAGAAAGATGGGTGATCAAATGGGGGGACTCCAATTCATAATTCAAAAATGCTTACGAAATATTACATCTATCTGTGCAAATGTAATGATACTCAGCCAAATCTTCAAATGCTATTAGGTTTTATAAGAAACAGATATCAGATCAGAAAATATGCGGGTTTCCAGTTCTAGAAAAAGTTGAAGAACTAATTGTTGGTTTACACTGATGTATTATCATTTAATGTTAAGGGAATTAATAAAATTAAGAAAAGAAGGGAAGGAGCTGAAACTATTCCTTGATTTACAAAACATGCATGTTAACACTTAAAGAAAAAAAAATATTAGTAGATAACATGGATCAACTAGAAATATCTTATGTTAAAAATTCACAGTTAGTCAGTCTCGAACGGGGGAACCTTGCCGCAAACAAAATTAGGACCTAATATTCTAAGTTTAGTTAATAGTGGGTAAGAGGGGAAAAAAAATATGATCTAAAAATCATCCATCCCTCCCTCCCAAATAAATAATGAACGGTCCCCATGTATCAACATCAAGAGCTATAAAAAGCAAAAACGTCCCGTAGGCTTACTTTCGAGGTTTTACATTATCAATTAAAGGATCCATTACACAGATTTTGACCAATCTACTTTGCACTACATAGATAGAGTACATAAGAGCAACGATGGTTTTTCGATAACGTCTAGACATTTTCTGCTTTCACCAACCAATCCTTAGCAGATGGGAAACTAATATTCTCCCATCCACAAACCAAGCTAGGATGTCGTGCAAAAGCCTTGTTTGAACTTTATTTAAAGAAAAAGAGGGAAATGCACATTGAATATAGTCACAGAGCTCATATTGTGGTGCTACCATATCTTGAGAAATAATTTTACCAAAGATTAATGGTAAGTTCATATTAATTAACCAAGAATATAACTGAGAATCAAAACCATGAACGTTGCCTGAATAGCCACTAAATTACAATGTAACCATCAACTTCCCCCTTAAGGAAGGGGGGAGTGTGTCCTAAACTAATTCACACCCCCCGCCGTGACAGTCCTGATGTAGTATTATAACTGCCCCCACTGTCGTACAGTGTTTTATCTGTAGGATTTGTTACTACGATTTTCAAGGATGCTAGCACTAGAAAACATCCAATTATAAACAGCACTTTAATAAATGCCGCATCATGTATTAATTCTATCGCTTGAAATATAATAGACATCGTAAACATCGCAGTAAGTAGCCAAAACATCGACCGTTAGCACTTCACAATCGCGATCTATCGAACGTCAGCTCTTTATGCATAAAAAACACCTTTCAAATGCGAGTAGTTTAAATACTTTAATACTTTCTTTCAAACTATGAAACGGCAGGTAACAAGCTGACTTGTTTGAGAGTTTATTCATAAAATCTTATAAAAACTTTTCACCATTAATAAGATAAACAAGAATGAGAACATGAAAAGCAACCCTATAGAAAAGCAGCCCGTCATTTACACCTTGTTAGAACACTGTATCTTGCCAATATCTCTCATCAGTGCGGGCCATCTTTATATTACAACACCCGTCTTAAGCTCCCTCAGAAAACACTTAACATCGTAATTTGTTTTTGACATTGTTAGTCAAATGATTGTGATCCAATAGGTTAACAGCAAACGTGGTACGTTTCCAATAACTATACATATAATAGATATAAGAATTGTTTGCTAAACCATCCCGAGAAGGAACGCTCAAGGAATGCCAAATGTCCCTAGTTATATTTATTATAAACATTTTCTTCCATACAAAACTTTTCATTTAGCAAGCTGAAAAGTTCATTTCTTACAAATTCTTTTATATAATAAACTTTGTGAATAAAATTGTAAGTTAATTAAAAATAAAATAAAAGGATATAGATGTGTTTTAATTAAAATGGGACCTTCAGTTTGTATGAAAAATAAATTTGTATTTTCACAATCTGTATTTATTTGGACTTATCCCAGTATCCAAGTAGGATTCATGTTCCTGCAAGGTAAAAAAAGAAACCTGTGAATGTGCCGACATGTAACAACTTTATAACACTGAAACAATCAAATCTGTTTTTAATCAAAGCTTTTGATAGTGTTAAGCATATAAGGCCTGCCGTACATATATTACACAAAGCAATAACAATTAGTATCATGGAGAGAAATTCAAAATAACGTTACCTTTATAGGAATACTTGAAAATATGATGTTGTGCTATGACTGATCACCTTTACTCGTTAAGCCAAAATCTACAGTTAGCAAACAAGCATTAGATCAGTCTATTAAGTAAAACACACTGACACGTATCTCCCAATATTGATAAATGTTGTAATAATAATAATGTCTTACGATACAGAAAAAAAATCATCATATCAGATTGTATTAAAGCACTGCATCTACAGGACATGTCCAAAAGTAACATCTCTATTCACCAATCCAACACTTAATTCATCAAAACATCCTGTTAATTAATAATTCCATATCTCTTATGATTATGAATATAATTTACAATCGATTTGATGAATGTGGTTAACTCCAATGACAAGGGTCAAGATAAAAAACAAGCAAACTCTCTTGTCTATCAATCTATTTCAACTTTCATTCTAATATTAAAACGTAAGAGACAACTAAATTTTTAAAAAATTATTAAAATTTTTAATTCTATTCATCATCAGTTCATCATCAGTTTTTTTATTTCAAAATCAAAATGTATTAATTACAATTAAGCTAACCCGCAGGTAGCATTAGTGCTAGTCGAGGCGGGTAGCTTACAGATTAGGTCAGTGAACTAAAACATATTTACAATGCTGCTTCAAATGACGAGACAGATAAGGTACACCAAAACCCCTGGACTTGTTAAACTATACATGTGGTAAGTGTTGGGTGTAAAGTGTGTTCTAAACCTATCCTAGCCTTCTATTAACTTCCATGAGGGGTATTTTAGTAAGGTGTGCCATATGATACACATACAGCTGTGAGGAGAGCAGGTCTTCCAAAAAAAGCTGTCTTTATTTCCATAAGAAGTTCAGCTGTTGTTTTACTAACATCTAAGACGATTGTAAGGTGTGCCACAAGACATATCCTACTTACAGCTGTGGGAATTCGGTCTTCCAAAAGAATTGTCTTAATTTCCATGAGAAAAGCAGCTGTTGTTTTACTAACATCTATGACGAGTGTAAGGTGTGCCACATGACACACCCTACTTACAGCTGTGGGAATTCAGGTCTTCCAGAAGAATTGTCTTAATTTCCATGAGAAAAGCAGCTGTTGTTTTAATAGCAACTACGACGAGTGTAAGGTGTGTCACAATACCTGCTGTCCTGTCATCATGTTTGTTCTTGGATGACACTTTAGGGGAAGAGCCGACGCTTGACTGACTAAGAGAGGACTCAGAACCTGACGAATTTTTTCTTACAATATCTTTGTCTTTTTTGTCTTTTGCTCTAAAGATTTTTTTCCAAGACTGGGTTCGTTTGAACTTGCTACCATCTCCTAGCTGGAAAGCAACAAACAAAATGAAAATAACATCAAATTAAACGATATTCACCATTTTGACCTTTTTTTTAAACCAAAGATTCCCTTTTCATTAATCAGAATTCAATTCAAACCAACAGAAAGAAGAGTCACAGACTTTTGCATTTGTCAACTTAAAACATATCAGACGGAATGGGGAGTACCTTATAAAACTAAATGAAACTTAGTGTTTGGGGTTGCAGCAAGCTGTTCGATTACCTTTTTAGTGAAGACACTGTTTTCACTTCCCACTTACGGAATAAAAGTTTTCAAAAGTTGCCACAAACTTACATCATCTGCAGTTTGTCTATCAGTACCAGTGGCAAGGAGTGACATGAAATGCTTGTCTAGTAACTGACGAATCTGTAAAGCAAGACAAAACGATTTAGCGGTTTTAGCTGGTGCAATTAATTATTAGTAATAAATGGCGATCAATAAATAAATAACATATAAACAATTATGCAGAGACAACGAAATCAAAGAAAGCTCATTAATTGGGCTAGCCATATGAGTTCCTGTGGGTCAGTGGTAGAGCATCGTACTAGTGTACAGAAGACCATGGGCTTGATTCCCATCTGGAGGTTGTTCTTTTTCTGATTGCTTTGTCTCTGCATAATTTTTCATGTGCAATTGAATATCTCCATTTATAGATTTGGTTATGAAAAAACGCTTGTTACGAAGAGATATTGGGCTGTAAAAGTTATTTTCATCATCATCATCATCATCTCCTCTTTATGCCCAAGTGGCACATAGGGCCGTCACAAGGTTCTTCCCCTCTTTCCTGTCAGCAGCTTTGACCCGCGCCTAATCGCATGACCTCCACCCCATTTGTTGCTCTACTGTCCTTCTCCATGTGGTTTTTGGCCTACCAAAAGTTATTTTAGTGTGTTAATTGGTTCCACGAATGAAAGGTTTCATCGTAACATATGAGCAACTGACCTGTACATTCTGGCTTGGAATTTGCAGAAAGTACGCAAATGCACTGGAATCAAAATTATCATCCAAAGCTATAACAGCGCCATGTATTCCACTATCCATTAGATTTTCAGCATAGTCATCCAGTCCAATGTGTTTGACCCATTTTATCACCCTTTCATTGCTCCACACCAACACATCTAGTGACGGAAACAAAACACATTACGCTCTAAGTTAATTTATTCAAAGACTTGCTTAGAAATGTACGTATTTCCTTAAACCCGAACCATTTAATTGGTGATTTGGGTTCATATTGGTTCCACAGAAATGAAGTTCTGACACTGGGCACATGCTTGAAAAGTCAGATGTGAATATTATTTGTGTCAAAGATTAGGCAATTCATATCTTAGAGTTCAGTAAATAATTGTGTCACTGAAAGAAAGTGTTTGAAGATTGTTGAAATCCCTGTTACTACAAAAGCGTTAAATTATTCATCGGAACTCTTTCTTGCTGAACCTTGGTTTGGAATAAATATAGTAACACTTTCACTTTTTAAGAACCTCAGTTGGTGGAGACAATACTTTTTCTTAACTGATCATAACGTGTCGTTAAGAGATGGCACTTAACTACTTTGTATTTCTGTCTGCTTGATTTGTGACTAGAGTTTCTCTATGTTTGAAAAAGAAACATTCTAAGAACCAGTATTTGAAAGTGTTTAAATTATATATGATTAAGTGCTGAATCAACTGATTTCAGAAATTACAAATTTGAAGTTACACATGACTGTTGTTGTTAAAATAAAATTCTACCTTTCGGATTATTGGCTGAAAGGTTCCGCCGTTTATCCAAGACCTACAATCCAAAAACACAAATTTATTAGCACAATCCCTAGTACATCGGGGATAACAAGTTAATTATAACACATCTTCATATTCTAAATAAAACAATAAAAGTTAATACTTAACTCCTTTTAGGGGTTTTCAAGAAGACCAAAGAAGTTACAGAGGTTGTAAAAAATATCTTTTAGGTTTGACACCGTTAAAAAAGAAAACTAAACACTGAAGTTACGGACACGAGTCCTTCGTCGAGGTGAATGAGTTATACTTTGTTTAAAGATTACAATAATTGCAGGCTTTGAATTACTGATTCTCATAAGAAATCTAGAATTTCTATAGCTCTATTGCATTGATTTAAAACAATAGTCAGACAGAGCTTGACTTGTTCTTGATATCATGTGATATGTTGTGTTCTTGTTAGAGGCAATCAAAACACAAGAAACCAATCCCAAAACATCTGCCACAGCCCGGGAGAAATAAACTACCTTAAGATCTTCGATAGTTTTTCAGAATCTCCTTTTCACACAAACTTACCCTTCTATCATAATTTAACATGCTCAGGCATTTTACACCACACTGTATACTGTGTCTGTATAAACAAAAGAGATTGGTGATAAAATTATTGATTATCATACTGTTGTAATTAATGTCTGTAATGATCGCAACTAACTAAATCCTTTACAAGCTAGGAGGAATGATGATAACTGTGACGATACTACTGGTGATAATATGTTTGGTGATAGTTATGAAGAATTACAATATAGATAGGACACTGCGCACGTTCTGATTGGTCAAAAATCCATGTTTTATCAGAGTACATAAAACATAGAAAAAGCGTGTTTTATTGTTTTTCGCCACCGGCATTCCTCTTGTCAACATTTTTGTTAGAGATGGAAGAAAACATTTTATTTGTAGACACTTATGATCGAGCTCTCTGCAAAGCAGCAGAAAGTTTTGAAGACGAGAGTAATTTATGAAATAAACAAGAAGAAGCGAAAACTATCGAGAATTAAATTGCATCAGTTTGTTGATCTGCGTGTTTTGTTGTTTCTACTCACAGCGTGTAAAATCTATATCATAATGTGGCTCGTGTTTTCTACATTTCCCACGTGCTCTCAAATGCCCCTCGTGTTTTAGCAAAGTGTAATACACGGCTTAGGCTTCTTTATTTGTTAAATAAAACTTAGGAATATAATACAAAAACATTCAAACTTGAATTATATTCAAATAAAGGACAAAAATGTATGAAAGACAGAGCATTTGCTTACGTTACTATGGTAACTTTGTTTCTATGCTATCAATACCAAGCCAACTATAATGACAAAAGTTAGTAACTATGGGAAATCCTACCTGTGAAAACTATCAACTAGCTTCAAATTTTTTTGAAATTCTTTCTTGCTAATATGTTCCAACATCCTGGCATCAACCAAGCATTCTTCAAAATGACTCTGGTTAAAATAAAATTCACAAATTCACTTGCATGTGGAGGTGCAAAAAAAGCATATTAAGACATGGCTATTGTTATGGTTGAGTTAGGCAAATGGAAAAGAGTTCACGTTTATTAACCTGAAAAGGTATTACAACTTGCATGTAGAGGTGTAAAAACGCACATCTAGACATTGCTATTGTTATGGTTGAGCCCTAAGCCGTTTCTTACCACAAACGAATAATAATGCAATCGTCAGACACTTTGCTAAACGTTAACAAATAACTCATAACACTGGTTCTCACCTTAAACTGTGGAAGTCCTATACTTGGTAGCCATTCATTTGCAACCCAGTCATGGTTCATCTCACCATAAACAAGTGACTGGAAAAATAATCATATAATTAATGAAAAAGCAATTATAAGTAATCTTAACTGATCTTAGTTAACCAAAAATACACCCATAATTTAATAATCGAAGTAAATCGCACATATCAAGAAGATGTAAAAAAATGAATAGTATTTATTTACTTTATTCACAATTAAAGTGTATATATCAGTTGCGAGTTTTTATATGCATCAAAAGTCCTTGCCTTTCCAATGCTGATAACAAAAGAAAACTTCGATTAAGATTTTTCTTCATGGTGTAATTTGTATTTAAAGTTAAAAAGATTACTTCAATTACTTACTTGCTGGTACAATCCTATTATTTTCTAGTCCATGACGTCAAAAGCAAAAGTCAAACACGAACTAGAAAATAACAAGGTAGTTACCAGCCTCCCATCACTTGGTCAAGGTGCATCCAGAAGTCATTTTTCAAAACTTTAAATGCAAATTACACCATGAAGAAAATCATAACCCAACTGGGTGTTTTCGCCATTACCATCAGAAGGATAACGATATTTTATACATGCAAAAAAGCACTACTGACGCAGACGATCACCAGATTTACACAGCAGGACAGATGGTTGACGTCGTACAAGATGTACTTGCAGTTGAAGAAATCTCAAGATGGTAGGAGCAAAATATGTTAAAATGCAATCATGATAAATTTCAGTCAATGAGCTTCAGAATACAAAAAGAACGAAACAATGAACTGAATATTAACGTCATGAACAATAGGGTAAGGAGTTTTTGTCAAATGAAGCTATAGGGTGTCACATTTGACGATCAATAAAAGTTTAATACCCATATCGATGAACTGTCTAAAAAAGCTGCGAGAAAGGTCGGCGTCCTTTGAGGCTGAGAAACCTCTTACCCACTAAAGCTAAGCTAAGAATTTACAAAACATTTATTTTAACACAACTGAACGTACTGCCAAGTAGTATGGCATTTTTGTAAAGGATCGGATAAAAGGAAAGTAGATGTCTTTCCACAAAGAATGAGAAGTTTCGTGTTATGCTTAAGACCACGAAAGTCTCTTTTTTACCAACACAAAGGCCCCGACTCCGTTTCTAAGTCCAATATTGTATACAAATTTGTTGTCTCGGTTGTAATGCTAATTACATTGGAAAAACTGATAGAACAATGTTTGAGAAAACAAAAGAGCATAGCCACGATAAGAACATTGTTATTTTCTGACATCTTAATCACTGCTCCAAATTCCAACACCTTTTCGGCCTTATGAAATTGATCTGTCTTTGTCTTCTGACACACCTTGTTTGTCAAAACAGTGTATCTTAATACTAACCGCATGAACACCTTCATCATCGACAGTTACTCTAACTGGAACTTATTACTCTTTAAAGAAGCCTTTATATAAAAATTGCCACATCTGAACTGAACAAAGGACTCAAAGCTAGCCGTGAACTATTCTTATTTAAGTAAATTTTCTCACTTCATACGCATTTAATTCTGCTAACTGCTGACTTAAACTCATACCTGATGATGATATTGTAATAATATCGAAATACAGTTTTTCTTTTTTTTATATTTACTAATTTCAGCAAACTTAAATATCAAATCATGAAACTACCGTTATTCGGATTTACTTTCATTTTGTTCCTTTTTGCAACCTTTGTTCCTTTTTTGCTACCTTGCTTGGAAGCAATAAGTAACACGTGTTCTTTTTGCTACCTTTATTCCTTTTTGCTACCTTGCTTGGAAGCAGCAAGTAACATATGTTCCTTTTTGCTACCTTTATTCCTTTCTGATACCTTGCCTGGAAGCAACAAGTAACGTGCATTCTTTATTTTGCTACCTTTGTTTTTTTTGATACCTTGCTTGGTAGCAACTAGGAACACATGTTTCTTTTTGCTACTTTTGTTCTTTTTTGCTACTTCTGCGTTCCGTTTTGCTACTAAGCTTGGTAGCAAAAACAAATAGATGTTCCTTTTTGCTATCCAATTGTGTATTCTCAAATGCTTCCAAGTTTTGAAGAACATGTTTTTGGTTTGTTTTTCACGTTAGTAGTGTAAGTATTATCCCAAATGCAAACGATTGATAGATGTAATGACCTGGAGTCTTTGGCATTTGTTTGTGTTTTGATTTGTTTCCAAAGTTATGGTAAGTGAATTTTCTGATGTTGCTCCAGTTCCCAGGGCTTTACAGCTGAAGCCACACAGACCACGTGCAAATTCAATTAGACACTCGAGCCATTGACCAGTAAAGTATTTTAAAGTCCTACTCTTTTGATGAGATTTCAATGAATATTGCCTTAGTACTAAGTCATTCATCGTGTTTTTAGAGTTTAACTTAACGAACACTTGCCCAGCTTGCTTTACATAACATTTCTCTTACATTTCTATTAGTGCGAGGTGATGAAGGGCTTGTTAGTGTTACTATCTCTTGTACAGCCAGCCTCAGCTTCAGACGATGAAGTGGGTTTGAGATTCCTATCTCATGCTGGATTTCCGTGTCTGACAATGCCTGTAAACACACCAAACACATTATCATCCCCAGAGCATTGCACTGACCAACAAAACCGGCAATCGGGATTAAATATAATTACTCATGATAGTCTCAATAAAAAGCTTTGAAGATTAGCAGGTCTAAATTACAAATATAATGTTGTAAAAATAAAAACGTAAAATATACAATGTTGAATCAAATAAAATCTAAACTAAAGTCATTGCTTACTTAAGAGATATTTATATCATCTCATTAGTTGGAAAGGACTTGATCGGTAAACACATTTTAACACTGGTTCTTCAACTAAAAGCAAACATTGAATTTTGACCGATATCATTAATGGAGTAAGTACAGAATACTGTAACTATTGTTCTTGATTTATTTTGTATTTTTAGAGAACGACAAATGCGCAAAAATAAATTTCTGACACTTGTGGTGTATTTAAGGGTCAGTTACTTTCAGTTCGCAGTTTGTTTACATATATACCCACATGCTGACGATAAAATGAACGAGAAATCTAATAATGAGCAAGGCGAAAGCCGAGTTCATTATGAAAATTTTCGAGTTCATTTTATCGCCAGCAAGTGAATATATATGTAAACAAACTACGAACTGAAAGTAACTAACCCTTTTAATAAGCAACCCGAGTTCACTGCATTGCAGGACGCGCCTTACACAATTTAACGAACTTCAAGCAAGAGTCAAGTTTGAACAAACAAAAAATTTTAAATTAAATAAGCACATAATCAAAATGACATATTAAGTTCAAATAGAATAAAACAGAAATCACAGAAACTTGTTCAAGAAGAAAGATTTCAAAAAGATAGAACTGCTGAAAAGTAACGCAAAGATAATTTTCAGAAGCAAGTAGCGAACCAAAGCGTTCACAGATATTTGTCAAAAGCTGAAAAAAAATTTCCCAAACTGCTTCACAAGAAACCCAAACTTCAAATGTATCTAAACGGCGGGAAAATTGCTGGACGTGCGCCAAAAAGCCCGCCAAATTAAATAACTTGAGTGTATACTCGGATAAAGGACAACTTTCGCTGGAGTAAAAATCATTTGGGTTGATATAGTCGGTAGTTTGAACGTTCTAAAGACTATAGGTATAGACCTCTAGGTAGTAGGAATATGGTTTTTTATGCACGGTAGAGCCGTATGTTCACAAATGTACCGAAATCACGTAATCGATTTTGACCAATTGAAGGTGCGGATTTTTTACAGTTAACGAAGGTTGCTTACTAATCTGTAGTTAAGTGTAATTAATTAAAGAACTGTTCCTAAGAAAAGCATACGAGGCAATCCTACTGGTCATGCTCCTCTTCTACATGGGGAGCTAAATTACCAGCAAATGGAAACAAGCAAGTGGAACAGACAATTAATTTTGGCAAAGAGCATCAAAAGTCATACAGTTTGAACAAAGTACTAGTTTTTGTCCTTTTGATTGTATTCATCAAATATTAGCAAGCTTTCATCGAACCAATTTTTAAAGCATCAAGAACGTTTCACTGGTAGTCAAAGTATTTCCTTGTCTGAAATATGCACAGTAATCGGGGTTCCCTTTAAGTAATATCCCTAAGTTGTGTAAGTAAACAGAAACGGAAAGTATCTGGTGTAAACCCAATTGTTCGTTGGAGAAGGTAAATGATTAATTTATTGGAAAGTTGCTTCGCCTGACTACCTTCGGTACGGAAAGGATTGTTAAGGACACATAATAATATTCGCCAAGAAACGCCAAGAAGTGACAAAAATATTCAGGTTATACCTTGAACAAACACAAAGGGAACATTATTTCCCTAATTATAACAGAAAAGAGATAGAAAAAAATATCTTTGCAACCTTTCTTGTAATAGAATCAAAAATTTTAAACTATTAATCGAAGCCTTATATGAAATATTATAATTTGAAAACCTACGGTGCCCGAGGACTGGATGGAATTCATCGACTTCAATTGCGTTTTAACTAGAGTCTTAAATTAAAAAAATATTTTTTTGTATTACCTCCATTTTAACTGCTATTAATATATTAGAACTTTTGTGCTTCTAAAAATTTGCTATGAAATTTGTTTTAAAAATTTCTATTTATGTTCACGCACAAAACATAATTTTTCTATATTATAAATCATATAGAACAGCCTCAACAAAATATACACAATATTACTTACTGACATAATAGCTCCACTCTTAACATTAGCTTGGCACAAACTAACGTACCAACTTGGCATTCCAACCCACAGCTAAAGGAAAAAGCAAGAGTTAAATAATCAAATAAAAATATCTTCTACACAAAAACCGCCCTTTCAAAACAAGATTAATGCTTGACCCCAGGGTTCTGGGTTTTAATAAAACCGATACATCCGCCATATCCTTTTGTGTAACTAAACACTCCCCTTAAAAATTTGCAATTGTAGCATATTCAAATACCAGGTTTTATTCCTTTTTCAATAATTTAAACGTATCAATATGTGTCATTAAACTCAGTCATCATTGAGAAAGCATCAAAACAAAAAAACAGGTGATGTTGACATTGGAATAGATCAAAACGGAATGTACGAGAAGACTTATCATTTTTTTCAATCAAATACTTCGATCGCACTCCAGCGACCATCTCCAGTACATACTGTACCACGGATCAGAGCATGCACATAAATATTTACAATATATAATATGCACCGATCCGTGTCATTTACTGAAGATGGTCGCTGGAGTGCGATCAAAATATTTATTTGAAAAAATCACCTGTCTTCTTGTATATCTCTTTTATCAAATCATATGCACAAGTAAACATTCTTAATTATACCAAGAAGTGGATCAAACTTATAATATTGTAAACATGACTCTTTTGAAATGATCAAAAACATCAGCTATAAGTAAAACACCTGATTTGAGACATAATTCTTGGTGTGTATCTAGTAAATTTAATTTAAAAACATTTCAAACTTTTTAAAGACGTGAATATTGCTCATCATTTTTAACATTATTTGAGATTGCTTGACATCCATTTTAAAACTAACTCTCTTGCAAAATGAAATCACTACCTCCACAACCTGAACCTCCCGAATTATAGAAGATGAATAGACAATTTTCACTTCATTTGAAGTTCATATTACAATTTTGAATGAATATAATTATTCTCTATCTATCATGACAAATTTATTCAACAATTGATTAATACCGTATACTGTAGTGTTAGTTTTCTCTTTGATATTATTAATAATTTATTGATGTTTGTATAGGTAGGAGATGGCTGCTGTTCTTAACATCCTAATGTTAGTTTGTTTCCCGATATTACTGTACAGTTTCTGACTCACTGGAAATTCATTAAGCAATTCAATTCGCAATGTTTTGCTTTATGAGGCATAAATAGGCTGAAACAGTTGCCCATGGCTGCTAACATACAGGCTCACTTTCATTTACCGTTAACTTAAGAAGTCCACTAACAACATGGCATTAGTTACTTACTAACACTCAGGCTCACTATTTATGGTAGACTTAAGGGTTAATGTCCGCTACCAACGTGACCTTAGTTAATTACTAAGACTCAGGTTTACTATTACTTATGGTAGATTTAAGGGGTAATGTCCGCTACCAACGTGGCCTTAGTTAATTACTAACACTCAGCCTCACTATTATTTATGGTAGATTTAAGGGGTAATGTCCGGCTCACTCAGGCTCACTATTATTTACAGTAGATTTAAGGGAAGATGTCCACTACCAACGTAACTTTAGCTAATTACTAATACTCAGACGTACTATTATTTACGGTAGATTTAAGATGTAATGTCCACTGCCAATTTGACCTTAGTTAAATACTAACACTCGGGCTCACTATTATTTATGGTAGATTTAACATCTGCAAATGGTTAGACTTTCGCATCTTCAAGGATAAGGTAGTTAAACTGTAGGCACTCGGAGATATGTGTGTTTATGTGTGTGTGTGTGTCTGTAATGTGAAAGGTCTCCGTTCACCTTAGAGTGGTAAAGATGGCGCACCAAATTAGTAGGCCTTTGGCCAGCTAAATAAACTTGACACCTAAATAAAGTTATTATTGTTATCATTGTCATTATTATTTTTAAGAAGCAGAATTGTTCGAAGTACCTCTAGCCAAGCCACGACTGTTGGAGCATTCCAGAGTGCAAACGGAGTTCCTGCTGCGAGTGCCTCTGTCAACAGACTTGATTTTTTCTTGATCTTTCTGTCAAGTTCCCTCTGGCCTGATCCAGCAGAGTCCCCAATTAGGGAGTCCCCAGCCAATGAGTCTGCATCAGAAATGTTCCCTGTGGAAGACGAACCTTTTCCTTTAGTTTTGTCCTTGGAACTAAATAGACGTCCGAAAGATCCTTTGATGCCCTTCTTCTTTGTTTTGGCAATTGACTCATTGCTACTGTTTGTGCTTGCCACACTGGGTAAAGACTCCAGTGAGTTGTCCCTAAAATAGTTAACAGAATAAGAATTAGAATATCTAGGGATTTAGGAAGGTATTGTTAATTTTATCAGAAAAATTGATTCTTAATAATAAAGGTTTTGCAAAAGTGTTTACAATAAACATTAACGCGGACGTCTAATGTTTTGAAGTCATTCTGACGAACTATTGTGGTCTTTTCACGGTTTATGATCTTAGGAACAGTTCTTTTATATTTTTATGATAAATAAGAGGTTGAATCTTAACTTGAATTAATCCCTGAAAATGATGACTTCAAAACGTTGAACTTCAGCGTTAATTTCTATCGTAAACAAAATTGGTCCATACTTTTTTACATGATTCTATTCCCCGAATGATTCTATATGGAAGTTTATAATCCATACACAAATAATTAAAAATTATAAAAAAGTTTAAAAATTATAATCAAAAATTTTATTTTACAATTCAATATGAAGAAACATAATTGAAAGAAAAACTTATTTATAACGATCTTGAAGAAGAATGAGCAGGAACAACAGATTAAAACACAAGTAATTTTAACAAACACAACTGAATTTGTAACAAATATCTTTTACTTTCCAATAGCTATCAGAAATAGTTGTACTAACTTTCGACGTGGCATGTTGCTGTTTATGGCAGGTGTTAAGGATTCTGAGACTGCTGGACTTATGGTAGAGTGTACTGAACCTGCCTTGGGGCTGTCAGTTGATTCTGATGTGTACGAACTGGGGGTGGGTGGGGTAGAGTTGTCAGAAAGGTCAGTGGCGGTTAATGTATTCAGTGACCCTTCTTTACTTGACCGCACCTAAAACACGCAACACAATGAGATGAATATTAGTTCTACAAAATTAATGTGATGAAACCACAGACAAATATAATCGCACACAACAAAGTGAGATGAATATTAGTTGTAAACATGACGAAAATCACACACAAATAATGTCGCAGACAACACAGTGAGATGAATACTAGTTGTACACATGTGATGAAACCATGCACAAATAAAGTAGCATACAACACACTGAGAGTTGTTCATATGTGATGAAACCACACACAAATAAAGTCGCACACAACATACTGAGAGTTGTTCATAGGTGATGAAAACCACGCACAAATAAAGTCGCTCACCCAGATAGGTGTAGTGTCCATTGGATCATATGGTGGAAAAGGAAATGCCGTTTGAGATGATACAAACATCTCTTCCTGTAACAAAACAATGATTTTATGATTAACAGTCATATGAGCAGCATCAGGATACTGATTTATGGCCCAGGAGGATCACTTACGGATTTGATTTTAAATTTTTCGGATACTGCTTTTAATATATGAAAATTCGATTTTGGTTTTAAAGATTTTGATTTTAAAATCAGTCTTTGCGATTTTAGGATTCGATTTTTAACTTTAGAATCAAGAGTTTTTAGTCTTGATTTTTACCTTTACAGATTTTGCTTTTGATATTGGCCGTAACTATCCGGCAGTCCATATTTTTTTAAACATATCTCCTTAAATCTTATCCATATTCAATTTCAAATAAAAATGTTTAGACTTTATTTAGATGCCTTAAGCGCTTGAATTTTGTAACGTGACATTTGGAAAATTTTTTGCTAGACACTGTAGGACACGATCTTCAATTTACTAAACGACCGGCAGTTATTTTTGTCCTAAATAAATCTCCTTAAAACTTATTCATATTCAATTTCGAATTTTGTGTTTTACGTTGGCTCGTGTATAAGCGCTTGAGGCGTTTAAATAAATTTTAAACGGCAGTGTCCGGCAAACATTTTTCCAAGTGTCTCGTTTGGATGACTCGCATATTATTTCCAAAGCCAACGTAAAACATAAATTCGAAATTTTCGCTCGTGTGCAAGTGCTTGACGCTTCTAAATAAACTCAAAACATTTTCAGTTGAATATGGGTAAATTTTAAGGAGATATATTTTGAAAAATATGGACTGCCGGACCGGTTTAGTAATTTGAAGACCACGTCCGACTGCCGGACGTATCGGTATAGTCACTGCGTTTGATACTTTGCTTTTGAAGATTTCGATTTTAAAATCAGTCTTTGCGATTTTAGGATTCAATTTTTTACTTTACGATAAAGAGTTTTGATTTCGGCTCTAACGTTTTTCGTTTTGTTTTTGTTGCTTTGTGTATTAATCTGGGCCCGGTTCCTCAAAAGCCGATTAGTGCGAAAACAAGGTTAATTTTTTAATCCATGTTTCTGTTTCCCACCTTGTAGCTTGGTTTGGGCTGAAATTTTGGATTTGACATGTTTCTTTATTGGTAGAACTGAATAGAATTTTGCAAGCATCATAAAGCTTTACTTATAAAAAAATTAGTCTTTGAATTTTGTCTTAATCCAGGATTAAGTTTATCGGAATTTTGAGGAACCGTTGACATCCCAAATGTTTCCAATTGTGTTTGTAGTCCAGCTGTTGCCATCTTCACGTCAGTCCAACCCCGTAAAAACCATATTGCTTTAACTGTTTATCTTTCTAATGCATTCTCGCAACACTCACTTTTCTCATAGAAATTACTAGTTGTTAAATATATTTTTAAGAGAGACCGACTTGGTTTGTGCCGCTAAGTCAAGACATAAATTAAACGACGATCTTAGTGAGATTTTATGCCTTTATTCAGCAGTTATATTCCACCATAAAATAACAGGGATTTTTTAGTCCTGTGCTATTATGAAACTTATCCTAGCTTAACTTATTATGTGGGTTGTGGCTGGGAATTCAGCAGTTATTCCTGTATTGATATATTACACAAGAAAACCTTGTAAAAGTCTTACGATGTAGCTGAATTCATGCATGCCCACTTAGAATCTATACATTAAGTAGTTTATATGCAGATTATATAAAATTTGTTATACTAATGGCTACAGAGTCGCAAAATAATACAATATTTAAAATACCACTTAGTGTCATAAATGCCTTCGATGCCGGAATAAATACATGCGCCCAGACAACTGCTGCAATATTACGGGAACGAAATACAAAATGTTTGTATTGTGAGTATGTGAGAGTGGTCTAAACCGCAACTGCACTATACTGCAGGGTACATTCTATCCCTATACATCTTTTAATATGGAATCATGTTTGTAAAAAGTAATACCTAAGGCAATGTACATACGTTTATGTGCGTCTATTGTTTGATTTGGAGTTATTTTTGTAAAGGAAACAAGTCTCTGCTTATTTTGCTATCGCCTTGTTTCTTGTCAAGCCATTGGTTACAAGGAAATGTCGTCACTTCTTGTGACGCAGTGTTTGTGATAACAATTTTGTCTAACATCCACCCAGCACCCAAGCCTTTGTTGTCGTGTTCAATGCGCAAACGTAGAAGGGCGCCAAGATCCAGCGCTTCTAATTTGAAGTCATCCCGTTTTCCACGTTCAAACAAATCCGTAAACTTTTTAGTCAATGGCCTGCGACCTGTATCTCCATTACTTCCATATATGGTAATGAAAACATTGGCATCGGTGCCTGCATGTTTTACGTCGGCAGTATAAACATCAACTTGATACTGTACTGGTTGCAAATCTGTTCGGAAAGAATGAATAATGGTGGCATTATATACACTGGCAATTATCACAAACGTCACTATAACGCATATCAAACGCAACAGCCACAAACCCTATTAAAAATGACAGCGATTTCAATGCTTTTTTATCTATATTCAAATTAGCCCTGCTAGTCTTTTTCTCGAGCTAAACTTTCAAAATAATGTTATCCAAACCGGCCTAGTAGTTCTAATTTGAATGTGGACAAAAGAATATTAAAATCGCCGCCATATTTGAATAGGGTCTATAGAGATGACAAACATTAAATATCAAAAAGCAAATAGAGTTGTATTAAGAATCACCATTAAAACTACGAGACTCACATCATAACAAATACCATTATAACTAAATACAACTCCACTATCGTCACATTCATAACACTAGCAACCAAAATCTCCACCACAAACATGATAATCTCAAAACCAAAACACTTGTAGCTAGTAACATGCTTACGGAACAATCACCAGCATTGCAAGGACCGTGGATAATCACCACTGTAAACTTAACATGGTAACCATGGCAATCCTAATCATTACCACAACGCACATTACAAGCACAACTATTACAATCAACCACCACAACCACAAAAACCACACTTAATTTTGAGTGATTTATCACACTGAAACAAGCAACAATCACTGCAAAGATGGATAAATGAACATACCTCGTACAGAGTCTTTTAAAGGTTTCTCAGATGATTTGCACTCGAGCCGAACGGAGTTGTTTTTGCCAGTACTCAAAGAAATCCATTGGCGACATGGAAAAGTGTACCTAAAATGTATTTGTTTATTTTTAAAACAATAAGTAAAAAGAGGTGTGTTCATGACAGTAAAATAGAAAAACAACAGTGACAAGGCAAACACGAAGAAACAATGAAAAAACTGACCGACTGACTGTATCTCAAATGCTCTTGAAAAATAAAATAAATTCTAAAAAAAATTTAAAAAAATCATTTCAAAAGCGCAAAGTTTTTCCAATCTAGGAATACAGGACCTAATTGCTCGTGGTAAAGCGTACTGCCTAACAAGCACCATTATCATCACTACGCGTGTCCAAATAATGTACTGCCCTCTCCAAAGCTTTCAAATGGTAAACCTGCAGACTTTAAATGCATTTGCAGCCCTCATTCTGACTGGTTGCGGTGGCAGTTGTATACCTCGTTCAACCAATAACACTGAAAGGATACGATTTCAGTGCAGGTTTCTGGCGGGTTTTTTTTGAGGGCGTTTGCTTTGCTGTCGCTTCGCTTTTACAAATTTAAAGCAAAGCTCTGTTTTTTTTTATTTGTAAAGTTTTCTTATCATTCTTTTGACATGTCAGGTTTCTGAAAATTGACTTTTTTGTCACGATAAGTAGTATTCTTCGGTTCATGTCGATTTAGGTACACGCATGTGTAGATTGTTACTGTATTTTAACGATTTGGCCTTATGTTGTGATGATAATGATAATGACATTTATTATAGTTTATTTGTGGCTCAAGTAGCATCATTTGAGCCTGAGCACAACCAGGGCGCGAAAAAGAATGGGCGGCGAAACGAGCGCTATACCTTGAGCGACGTGTGATGCAGTCTTCCGCGAAGCACGCTTCAAACTTGTTTGAAAATGACGCTGTTATAAGTTTTCAAAATGGTTTCTCGTGGTAAAAAATGCTTATGTTTTATAGAAGTTGCCCACGTTTTCGGATGTTTTGAAGCCTTAAAGCGTGCGATTTGAATTTTTCTCTCGAAACATCATAAAAAGAATTTTGGTAGAAAGTATATGTGCAGCGAGCTTGCAATTTCGACATATGAAGTTGGAGGATGTATGTGAACTGCAGGAAGTACATGGAGTATATTAAACTTTAAAAACATGGGAAAGTCTGTTTTACTTCTATCAGAAAACTTGGATAATCACAACGTAAATCGGCTAGCTGTGGAATAAATAATGAAGCTCTTTGAAAATACAAAATTCTTCGATTGTGGGAAGCCCGGAATACAGAGAAGTTGTTCACTCGCTAAGGTTTGATAACGTCTTTTTACTGATTTTATCATTTTCAAAAATATATTTACGTTGTATACAGGCAGAACACAAAATAAACGCGTGAAGCATATGTTTCATCCAAAGTTTTATTATTTATCATACTTTCTTAAATTCAAAAAGATGTTTTAATGTTTTGATCAGGCAATCCTTCATTCGATGAAAACAAATTAAAATAAAATACTTTTCGCCGATCGTTCTAAAGATATAAAGTCAATGACTTCAATGAAACAAAGCTTCTTCATATATGTTATTATAAAGTGGAACTCTGAGGAATCTCTGTTTGGTTTAAGTTATCGGAGTTTTGAGGAACCGGGCCCTGCATGTTCGACTGTCTCCACCACCAAATAAAATACTGTGTCGAATTATGATCCATAACTCAAAAAGCACAAAAAAGCACAAAACCAAATTGAGGCACGGGTTAGACTAATGAATTTCCTGCGTGTACGTAAAAAATTGAGCTTCTAGTTGCTTTTGGGCGAGTGGAAAGTTGAAGTTTATTACGCCGCGAGACCAAAATTGATAGCCACACTCATAGAAGTTTGATTTATTTTAAGGCAATTTGTTATTATTTAAGTACAAAAGTTCGATTTTTTTTAGCGAATATAATCCTTAATTGTGTACAGATGCCTGCTACAAATTCAAAAAAAGGAAACTTATTACCGTTTCACTGTTACAGTTGGAGTTCTCAATGAGACCTCAATCATCGGTTGACCCGCCATTTTCAAACTTTCTTGCTGTCGAGCGCACTCTCCCCAGTTGCTGGCGCATCACACCCGGCACAAGAGCCAATGTGCGCGTTTCGCAGCCCATTCTTTCTCGCGCCCTGGCACAACTAGATACCCTCCACAAGTCATGTAACTGTTTTATTTTTGCGGGAGTTCTACTTTTGCAGCATTAAACAAAAAAGGAACATAACAACATAGCCTTCACTGCACATCTGCGTAATTGAAATCTAAAAGAGCAAAAAGTTTTGCCATATCGGAAAACGTTCAGTCTTTAGTTTTACATTTCCTTAAAAGCGCATTCTTTAGGCCTTTTATGCAAAATCGAAGCATCATTTAGGTAATGTGCTGAATGTACGGAGCCCACGCTCATCACAGTTTAACCTAAACCAGCTCTTTCGTTCCCTTTATAATTAAGTGAAACTGCCGGACTTACAAACTACCTCGCTACTGAATAAATAAATAGCAACTGCCAATGCTGATAATTGGTGAAAGCTCTCCATAGTTATTAGCCTCACTTAAAATCTTCCTGACACAAACCATAATTTATAAAAGCACAAAGGAACGTAGAAAGAAAGTGCGCCGTGCAATGTTTTTAGTTGCAAACCATTCTACTCCATTTCTAGTGAATAGAAACAGAACAAAAGGATGAAAAAAAAATTCAGATTTACCGACCCGAGAGCAGCAATTAGTTCTCAGCTGCTTCGTCGGTACATCAGATTGGGTACCGGCAGAATCAGAATGAAATGTGTTTGATCTCGATCAGTGTATCTGAGTATTTTTCCACTTTTTTTTACGATTCGATTTATTTTAATATTTTATAAGTATGTCACTCTGATTATTGAATTACTTGAAAATAAATGACATTACAATTTAAGATATATATAACATGTAAAAACTATCAAGATCAATTTCTTTTCTTATTCCTCAATTTCAAACAAAAGGATTATTCAATTTACTGGAACTCAGAAGAAGAATCCTCTCAGAAAAAAGAGCACGGATAGAAATCATTTTAGAACTGACTTTAGTTTGGGTAGGTCTTAACTTTATTCTGATTGGTTGAGAGACAGCGTGTTTTTTCCGATATGGTAAAACTAATTGTACGTCGAACTCTTCACTCTTTTATACTGAACTGACAAAAACGATAGCATGCAGTATTGGTTTCAACTTACTTTTCCTTCGTCTCGACACTCTCTACACGCACTTCGTGCAGAAACCATCCAGTTTCAACCCCTCTTCCTGTTACGGGTCCTCCGTCTCTCTTGCTGTGGCCTACAGTAATGTAGGTAAGCCTTCCCACTGGTTTAACAAAAAACCTGAAAGTGTTCGTCATACCTCTTCGCATAACTTTGTTCTTTACGCTATTTTCTATTAGATACTCCTTAGACTTCCCGTCGGTGCCTTCGAAGACAATCCATGCATTCTGAGTGGTTCCCGCGTTGTGCTTGTCACTTGTGATGAACGTTACCTCATACACTGCACAGGAATACCCAAACAACAATTACAAACAGCACAGATCAAACAATGAACTGGCAACACAAACGTTTTTATCAAGTTAAAATTACGCAAGGATCGGCTTGAAACCTATTCAAAACTTTGGCGTATAAATGAACTCGTATGTGATATAAACTGGTCATACCAACTCTTAGTTACTGCACTTATTGTAACAAAAATTATTCGCTATTACATTTTACGGTTTCATTATGTTTAAAAAGACAACAACACTTTTATTGTATTACATTTTTATATATTTACATTTATTTTGTAATTACGTATTTAAAGATGGTTTCCATGAAACCGTTAAGTGAGACGTGAGCAGAACGTCAGCAGAAACACCGTCAACGTTGGGAGACAAAAGTGAATCATTAACTTGCGCAATTGTTTATACATCTAAGGAAGCTTTACGTTAACCTTGATTTTGGCTTCAACGATTCCGGCACCAACGACAACATGACCTCAGAACAAAAATGTTTCAATAAAACTTAACACCACTCTAAACGTGCTGCAGTCACTGTTCCAGCACTGTGGGTATTGCTGCTGACGGCGTTTACAACTATATGGAAAGCAAGGTTTAGTGAGTAACAGCTCCCAACGATATCTTGATAGCAAACCCTAGCTTGCTCAAATTTGATTTTTCATTGTTTGAGAATACGCTAATGCGTAATGGATTAAAATCAAAACCAACAGGCCTGCAGCCTGACAGAATTTAGTCCTTTTAGTGTAAGGTATGACGTATAATGTTATCACGCGTTCGCACAACTTTGACAAAAGGTCAAACAGATCTGTTAGAAGTGATTTTGTTTCTCTTTTACGACGACAAAAGAAATCTCTTTGAAGCTGGAAAGCTGTTGCCGGAATATTTGGCGAACAAAGTTCCAAAACTTTAGCAATTCAACAAAACAAGAGACAAGTTTTTCATAAAATTGTTTCTTTTTTACACACAAAACTCGAAAAAGATACTTCAACGGACAAAGACACATTTTTAACCAAAATAAATCTAGAATTATAAAGACTTATACCAATGGCTGGCTATATGGAAAACTAACACACTTTCATTTAATTTAGTTTAGAAGTCAAACAGGTATTATGTTAAACCAATTAGCACTTTCAACTATTATAAAGATATAGTGTTTATGAGCCTTTTCCCTTTTACTTATGACTTTATCTCGTTAAATACAGTCGCAGTACGTATAACAAAGCAATACTCTAAGTTAACACGATGCGATAAAAGTCACGTGTTTAAAAGGCTCAGCAAAAGATAGATTACACGTTGCTAAAATCGCTACTTACCTCCAGAGTCGGATTTTGTTTCTCCGTTAAGTTTAGTTTCGATGCAGGTGAGCTCTCGTACCAGGCTACCGTCCTCCTTGTCTTTAGCTAGCCATCGATTGCAGGGAAAGCTGTAACTCTTGTCAGTGGCCTGATCCACAATATCCACGCTGGCTAAGTGCCAGGAAGCACCAATAAATTTATTGTCGTGCCAGATGCGAATCTTTGTCAAGTCACCTTAAGGAACAAATACAGTTAATCGGGAAATTGAAAACAAGGCTTCGTTTGCACTTGACCAAAAATAAACTTTAGAACAAAATACGGCTACAAATATTAATAAAGTTGATCTTCACTCACTCATATTAATTCTTTCCAAAAGCTTATTTATTGTACAAAGAAGCACTAATAGAGGGTCGTCACGTTTTCACCGTTGAGTTCATGGTCGATAGTTTATAGCATATAGGATCATGCAAGTACAACTGTTTTAAATACCGTAAAAATGTTATTTTACCTAAACTCAATACGCGTTTTAGGTAAAAGACATCTTGGTGGTCACGTTCAAATTTATCCTTGTAAGTTTCCGAGTGCTTTAGCGCTACCTCCCCACTGTCTCCGTATTCACCGAATATGACCACGGACACATTGGCATCTGTTCCTGCCCCTCTAATGTCGCTGGTTGCAACAGTTACCTTATACGTTGTCTCTGTTAAAAAAAGATAAAAACTTGGCAAATAAACATTTTGTTTCTTGGTTTTACTACCTCCTTATACGGGATTCCGGCAGCTCAGGAGCCACCTAGTTTGAGACATTTAAAGACTTTTTAATACTGAGATTCAAAAAATTTAAAACCATTTTTTTAGATAACAATGCTAATCAAAACTTTCTCAAAAACCTATAAAATATAAAACCGATTAACCACCAAAATATTATCATACACATCGGCAAATTCAGAATGATGCGGTGCAGTCAACGCAGTGGTGTTCACAAACGTGACACACGCGAACCTCCATGTTGTATCAAGATTTGACGCAGTAAGAACTCACTTTTCGTTCACATTACATAAATAATGCAATTTAAGACCCCCAGAATGAGGTTCTAGCACGTTTAAGAACTTTTTAAGGCCTTAAATCTGCAAAAGGCAAAATAAAGACTTTTAGTGACACTGACTGAATGACCAGAGGCAGCTCTGTTACAGATCTTTGTAAGGTATCTAGTTTAGATAACAACCATACAAGAAAACAACACAAGGTAATCCTGTTATTCCTAGAAACGTTTTTGTATTAGCCTCAATTAAACGCATCCATTGTTTCCCATTATTTTTTCTTTCTTCTACTGTAATATTTAAACACTTTCCAGAGCTCAATGTAGGTAGTAAGCCATTCCTTAAGATCTAGAACTTGTCTGTTTTTATACTAGAGACAGATAATCCGTCCAGACGAATTATCCGTCTGCTATTCTACGTCTCCTATATAAATACGGGACGAACTACGACAAGTACTGAAAGTGCGCCAGATAGTTCGTCCCGTATTTATACTACACACATAAACTCACAAGACGACGAGGTTTGCCTTAAATTTTTGAGTAAAACCGCTCGATATATGTAAGGTAGGGTACAAAAGATTGCCGTGATGACGAATTATCTGTCTTGTGCACATATTTATACACACAAACGGATTATCCGTCGAGACGAAGAATCTAAGATTATACGTCTTCACAGACGCACAACGAAGATAATTCGTCTAGATGGATAATTCGTCTTCGTGCCCGTATTTATACTTAGACGAATCATCAGACGCACTAAATAAGCTTGCCCAAGTTCGCCCTGACGGATAATCCGTCTCCAGTATAAAAACACTCCTTGAATACAATAAAAAGGAAAACATAGTACCTGATAATGCTTTTTCTCCATCCGTTTCGGCCGGAATCTCCACGCTAAGCTTCCCGTCCCCCTCTGTCTTAGACAACCACTGGTTACACTTAAACAAACTCACAGCTTGTGACTCAAGGTTGTGCATTACCACCTTTAAAACAAAAAAAGTACAAATCAAAATTTAAAAAAGATATAGTATTTTAGTAGCATGCGCCGGAGACGAACTTTTGTTGTTAAATTTCTTGCGCATACAATTTGAAAAAGGAAAATTTGATATTGATTTAACGCTACTAAACAAACTATAGCCTGCAGCGTGCAGACGGTTTCCAGTTTCAGTAAATATGCTAATTACGTCCGTCTGCGAATCAGTGCACCATTTCGTGTTAAAGATCGGTTATCTGTACTCAAATTTGATTGGCTTTAATGTTTTAAATTCGCCAATCACGCGGCTCGTTAAAATCACACGGCTGGTGGAGCCAATCAAAATGGAGTATATATAACCCATCCACGAAGCATGATGTAAAATACACAATCCTGCGCTGATTTGCAGACGGTCTTAATTAGCATTTACTGAAACTGACAATATCAAATTGTCTTTTTCAAATTCTATCTGATAAAATTTCAGCCATACTTAAAACGTCGTCCCTTTACGATAGTTTTTAGTTAATGCCCCATTACATTGTATGCACAAGAAGTGCTATCGTCGTAATAATTCCAAATCAAAATTCACGTAAAAGAATCATACTCATATTAATAGGCCTAAAGAGTTATGCAATCAGACCTTTTTGTTTTCTTTGCTTCTGTAAAAGTTAAAGAAATCCAATGTTTTAATAACCAGAAAAGTGAAACGAACATCGTGACTTGAGGAGGAGGAGTAGTAGCAGTAGCAGTAGCAGTAGCAGTAGCAGTAGCAGTAGCAGTAGCAGTAGCAGTAGCAGTAGCAGTAGCAG
>JAOBAY020108737.1:0-17008 GCA_025331085.2 Zoanthus sociatus | reverse complement strand
AATATTAAATGATTCAGATAACAACAGCATATAATGAACAATGGTAAGTAGCACTCAATATGATAATGAGGTTCTTATCTTACCAAATCGGCTAACAGGACGATGATAAACAAAAATAATTAAATTTAAAACAATATTGTTTGCCAACTTTAAAATAAATCGACATAAATAAAACTTACAGAAACGTTTTAAAAAAAGTTGCAATGGGTAAAGCTTTTTTTTTTTGAATTTTCAAGAATCAAATTTTTGCAAAGATTTGAATTTCTATTTTCTTTTAAAACTTCTTTTTAAACATTTCCTATTTCAGTTAGCTTTTCAGAAGGAAATGTACCGAACTTATTAAATCCAAAGCCTTTTTTGCGTAAAATTCGAAAAAATTACAGTCAATATGGCCAGTGTCAAAGCTGAGTCCACTTTAAATAAGGAAACAAATGATTTAGTACATTCAGTTTCAAATACCTGTTGAGTTGTCTTGCAATACATGAGAACATCTGATCCACGTCTTCATGGGTATGGCCCTTCATTAGGAAGCCAACCTTAGTCGGAAAGATAAATCAATCAGCAGTGACTTTTTTTAAAAAAAAATAAAAAAGATTTCTGACGCTTGCAATTAAGGTTTCGAAATTACAAACAATAAATTTGACAAAAAATAGAGCATTCTAACTACTCAGGGCTTCGATATTCAAAAACCAACAGCTAAAAGCCCGGGCTTAAATTTTTTGTTTGTTCCAGGGGAACGGAGAGGTCACACCCATTTAAATCTTGGCAAAGATTTACTCGTTACATAAAACAATTCTCAGTGACGAATAAAATTTTAAACATGACCATAGTCCCAGATTAGTGATTTTCATATCCACCTGAGTATATAAAAATTACCTTCTTGAAAATCTTTTGTTCAACAAGCAGCGAAAGGAATACCAATACGTGCTTGTTTTTATTTTCCTGCCAGCGGTTGTCCATCTGGATATACAATGTAGGCGGTAGATAACCCAGCTGTAAAGAAATCAAAACATAGCTGAACACAAAATCAGTACAAAACGGAATATTGACTTGATTATGAACTTAAAACAAAAATGTATTCGAAAAACACTGTTTACCTTTTCTTGAACCTCTGCTAAGGTTTCCAGAAGAATATTAATGGTTAAAGTAGAGTTGTGGGGACACTCATTTACATCCACATAAGCCATGGCATGCGTTCTAAGATTGCACAGGATGCCCGTTATGTGTGTTCGCAGCAAGACTGTGCCTGAATCCATCTACGAGGAATACATGTTCGAATATACCAGTTACGTTATTATAGTATAACTTATAGCTGAATTAACTTTCACAGGATACTTTTTGAGCATTTTCTTTTTCAATTTTTACTTCTAATTTTTGGAAATTTGGAACTGCTGAGAAAATATCTTTCAATATCTTTCAGTTTTCGAGTTATAGCAAAAAACGTATTTTTCGCTGAGACAAGATTCACATCTTTAACAGAATTTTAAAAATAATCAGTTAAGCGAATTACGTCTCCCGCTGCTGTTACGAACGTTACACAAGGACAGTATGTGTCTATGGCAATATTTCTAGAGTCTTTTAAAAAGGTTAGTTTGGCGGTTTGGCGATCATATACATTCTCACTTTTTATCTATTAATAGTTTCAGATTTGTTTGTTAAAATTTTCCAATCTACTTATAATAGTTTAGGAAACCACTTGAAGTCCAAAACGGTGTCTCAAAAGTGGTGGTTCTTGAATTATAACCGATTACTTTAAAAAATTCGCTTGATTTCGCAGCTCAAACTTCAAAAAATCGTAACTAATTAACCAGGCGATTACAAGAAACCCGAAATGCTGTTTCTCACTTCAATATGTGGTAAACAAATTGCAGCAGAAAACTGCGGTGTACATCTCAATTTGCGGAAGAATAAACACTTGGGAGAAAAAATAATTGAAAAATAATTCTAGAGACAAAAACTATGTTCTTTTACCTTTCAGAATATTTATAACATTTAACACTTTAACGTAGTTGCCTGCAGCAGGTGAGGAAGATCAGTCTTGTTTTGGTCCATTCCATCGATTATAACAGACAGGTAACGGTGCGGTTGTGAAGATGCCTTAAGACCATGCTTATAATATTTTTTCTTTCTCATCAAATTAAATAGTTTGCGGTCTGCATCACTGCATGTAGGTTTAGACAGGCGATCTTTTAAATGGATGCATATTTGCTGAAAAAGATTTTATAACCACCATTATTATTTGTTACAAAATACTTACAAGGTTAATCTATTTTATTTTCCTAAAATTTTGGTCGATGATTAACCTGATCTACTTTATTAAAAAATGGTACTTTTAGAGGGGAAGCTGGTCATAAATGAAAATATTAATGTAAACTAGCTAGCATAGCTAACGTTCTTGTTGTGTGGATGAAAAATACAGTGTTATAGGAAGTTTAAAAACTCGTAAATGGCAGCTATGTTAGTATTGTTTTATTTGTATTCAGATTTGCTTGGCTAACCACTTTTAGGTTAAAATATCCATTTGAATCTTTCACTTTGACACGAGGCTTGCCTGGTATGCAAATTTGAACACAGACGAAAGAATACTAAAATAGCTGCCATGTACGAGTAGTCTTGTAGTGATCGCTATTGATAAAAGAGGTCTTTTGGCAATTTAAAAAAAAGAAACGCACATGGTGTAATATGATATTCCTATTCCTGCCTTCTGTAACTGAAATCTATAATAGTAATAATAATAATAATAATAATATTGATAATGATAATAATAAAGGCCTACTAATTGGGGACAACATCTTTACCACTCAAAGGTGGACGGAGACATTTCACATGACAGACACATACACAGATAAACATGTACAGAAGTCTTCAAAGGCCTATGATTTAACGTCCTTATCTGAGAAGACGCGAAAGTGTAACTGTTTGCAGACGTGTCCGTTAAACGTTTAGAGCACACGACTGTAGGTACGAATTAACAAGTTATTAAAATATGTAAGTGTCATTACCTTTGGTATTATTACCCAAGGGAACTCCTTTTGCCACAAATTGTAAAGGAAACTTCTCTGCGAAATGAGGGGTTTCCCTTTCATCTCCTTGTAAATATTATAAACAGCCCTCTTCGTCAAGCACGAAGGTAGGTTTTTAATGGCAGTATTAGGCATGCATTCTGCATGCCTAATAAACCTTAAAAACCATACCTTCGCAGCGTCGAAGGCTGCTGAACGCCCACTCACTCGCATTTTCGGAATTACTTCTTCATCTCTTAAAAGTTTTCTTTTCCATTCTTTGTAGCTAAGTTTAAAATAAAACAGACAAGGATTTAATGTTTACAACAGAAGTCATTACTGAGTTTTTTTTCTTCTGTTTCGATGAAGCAATAAAGAAGTTGCCGGTCGCGAGAGTCATTCAGTTAAAATTGGAACTATAAATAACTATTGAAAAATCGAATAGAGCTAAACTATTTTGAGAATTTAAAGTTATAAACTCCAATAAAGGTAGCAAAATCTTGTCAAATAAGTAGGCGGTGACAATTAAGCTGATGGCTTATGTTAGAAAAAATAAAACCTCTTTAAACTTTAGAAATTCTTTTGTATGTATTCAGATTTGCACGCAAAGCATCACTTGTTCATGTGGTTATAAAAGTAATATATGTTACCCAAAACAAGGGTAAGGGGAAAATTCGAACTCAAATACTGGACGAATATTAAAACCGTGAAAAAGGCCTTTAGGCTTTTTTGTCATAAGCCTACATGTAGTACTGATCAATTAAACTTAACTAAAAGCCATACCGTCTGTATGGGCAGAATATAAAAGGAAAATTAAAACGTAACAATATGTTTGGGCAAAATCTGTGTTGATACTACCATACTTTGTTACTATACCTTGTTTCTGAAACACCATTAGCTGTGTACCATGCAGCTTTGCAGCTTGGCCGGCAGTCAGCAACATGTGGCGTTTTAAGGCCCGTTTACACGTAAAATTGAACGGAACGGATCCGATAAAAACAGGTACCGGTCCCTCAAAAATATGACAGTTTACACAAGCAAAAGTTGGGAACGGATCGGATAAAAGTCGGGTCCGTAATCAACATGATCTGGAACGGGTACGGTACCGTTTACACGCTTTCTTTTTGAGGGTCCGGTACTGCTTGAGCCCGCCATAATGTTGACAATTTCATTTTTCGCCATTGTGCGCATGCTCGTAAGATTCAAGATGGACAACTTGTTGGTGTACATGTATTACTGGTTTCTTTTTGCAAAGAAACGTCAATTGCGAACTAACCTGCACACCATCACTAGAGCTCGACGGAGGAGAAAATCAAAACGGATGAAAATGCCATTTATTTTAATGACCTTGCTTTTATGTAAAGCCACGATAGAGAGACGTGTTTGGCAGTTAGGAAGAACCAGTGCTTGGTTTGATCTTGCATACGCCACGTTCCCAAATGATGAATGGTATGCGAACTTTAGGGTGTCCAGAGACACATTCCATTTCCTAGTAAATGAGCTACGACCCAAACTTGAAGGCAAAGATACTCCAATGCGAAAGGCAGTAGAAGTGAAAAGGAAGGTCGGCTTGTTCCTTTACTTTATAGCCACAACTGTTGAATATAGAAGTCTTGCTAATCTTTTTGGCCTTTCCAGAGGATTTGTTTGCATTTGGATTCGAAAAGTTGCAAAAGCAATAATAAGCAAGTTTCAGCCGAAATATATTTCAATTCCAAAAGGTGAGCAACTTCTTCAAGTAATTGAAACATACAAGCACAAATGGGGTTTTCCCATGTGTTCTGGTGCTATTGATGGAACTCACATACCAATTGCAGCTCCACTTAAAAATCATTCAGCGTATGTGAACAGGAAGTCATATCATAGCATTATTATGCAAGCCTTAGTTGACGGAAGTTATCTGTTTCGTGACATTGTAGTAGGATGGCCAGGCAGTGTGCATGACGCCAGAGTCTTTGCTCATTCAGAGCTGTACACACTTGGCTGTAGCAACCAGCTATTTGATGTAAATGTGAGTGAGAATATACTGGGTAAGCAAGTGCACCCTGTGATCCTTGGTGATCCAGCTTACCCAATGTTAAGTTGGCTAATGAAGCCTTATCCTGAAAACGTCAACACTCCAAGAATCCAAAGGCGGTTCAACTACAGGATGAGCAGAGCTCGAATGACTGTTGAAAACACATTTGGAAGATGGAAAGGCAGGTTTAGACGATTCCTTAAACGTGTAGATATGAACGTTGATGGAATAATTTTAGTTGTGGGAGCTTCATGTGTTGTTCATAATATCTGCGAAATGCGAAAGGAACCCTGTTTTGAAGATTGGCTACAGGAGGGTTTTCAAGAAGTTGCTGGCTTGGCTCAAACAAGTGACCATGACCAAGCTGGTGCAGATGTTCGAGATACCTTTGCAGCATACTTTCTTACTGCAGAAGGGCAGCGCATCGGGAATGGCTAGACCATCATTTTTGTTTGTGGTGGCAATTCCAAAGCCACTTATAACAACTCAAGTTTGAAGCCTCTTTTATACTGTTATGTTTTAGTTTCTTGGTACAAAGATGTTAATCCCTCCATGATAAAGGAATTTCCATTTGTAATAAATTATGTTAAATAAAAAAGTAATTTTCTTTCAATGTTAAGGGGGCGCTTCCCCTTAGGCTACTTTTTGGTGACTTGTAATAATGTTTTTGATATCACCATCAGATCTTTACTTTGAAATTTTGAAAATACAATAATAGGATCACAGAGTGAATGAAAAACAAGAATCTTTCAGATTTTTTGGATGAGTTTTAACAGAATAGGTTTTGTAATTTTACTCAATATTCTTCTCATTCAGTCACTTATTTTAACTCTCACCATCCACCAAAATGTAAGGGGAAGCACTGCCTTAAACATGGGAAAGGGGAGGGAATGCAGGAAGGGCACAGGTTTTGACAATTTTCCTCGCCTGGTGGGTGTAGCTTTTGACATTTTGCAGTATTTCTCTCATTTCACTGTTATGTATCTACCTGTAATCAATGTAATGAGACCACTCTTCTGACCGTAAAAAGTAAAATAGAGTAAAAACCCACAAAGAACCTAAGTTTTTTCTGGTTTAGGATGATGTTGTTCTTATATATTGGGTACTTAGTGAAAAATCAGCGTCAAGCTGTTCTTAAAATGTTCTTAAATTCTGTCTGAAATTTATACAGTACACTGACAGTGTATTGCACAACTGACATTGCTTTATTGACTCCATCCTCCCATGTTTGACAGTTAATAAGTTAACTACTGTAATTGTGAAGACACATCACGAATTTAAGTTATTTGGTATTTGGTAACAGTCATTGTGTGATATTTGATGTGACAACATTGAACATGGTTGTTGGTTGCACAACAGTACTGTCAAGAAAAACAATTTGATTTATAAATTTGTAATTTTGCAGAGATAAGTTGCTGTGTTTTACTTTCACTGTGCTATTAAAATTAAAGAACAAAAGAGCACAAAAATTCCATTAAAGAAAATTGATTTTAGATTGATATGGTTATCCTGACCCAATAATTTCTAATATAACTGGTACTGAGTATTTCCTTATATACAAGAACCAGTTGAATTTATCAGGCTGAATAATTGGTTTTAATATACATGGTGTTCCTTTTACCAAATTTCAGCCTGGAGATTCTTGATCCATTTGTTTTTTTAAGTAGGTTTTTACTGTATCACTAAAATGTAATTTCAAAACTAATATTCTGTGTTTTTTATATCTATTTATAGTTTTGAGATCAAAATATCTACTCCCTGCCCACACCCCTTTTCCTTCTGGAGCCCAAAAATTATAGGTGCATTTGGCCTTGTGAAACATCCTCCTCTTTTGATTTACAAGTCAAAACCCCTCCCCAATAATTTTCTGATTAACTTTGTATTGGGATTGTAGAATAAGGCTAATTTTTATGGCATTGTCAGTTCCCATGGTAAAGGTGTTGATATTATTATTTAATCTGCACATATTTAAACAAGTGTACAATGTAAAGTAAAACTCTATATTTTATTTTGCATAATTTTGCTTCACCAGTTTCCTGCAACTGATAAAGATTCAAAGTTGTGAACACAACTTAAAAACATAAAAAGTTGTATCTATGGAAAACCTTTGTCTTTGTTTTATTTTATATAACTTTAATTATTACATTTTTAAAAAACATATCGAACAATATTAAAATTTCTTGATAAACTTTACAACACTATTTTTGACTCAACAAAGAACCTAAAACTTCAACTTGTTCCTCTTACAGGTTGTAATAGGTGTTTCCATCATCACTAGTATAGGAATTAGAAGAGGAATGTGAATATGTAGAAATACATCCCATCATCTGTGTAGTATCACCAGAGAAGGGGGCATATGATGTAGCATTTGGTTGATACTGCTGTGTTCCTGGATGCGGGGCAACATTAGAACTTTTCATCTGCATCATCATTTGCAATAGCTTAACTTCATGTTCCCTTTCTTCACGTCTCCTTTCAGTTTCTAATCTTTGCAACTCTAGCCTGTACTGCAGCTCTCTTTCATGCCGCTTCTCTTCTATTTCATCATATCTGAAAAAATGCTAAAGTTTTAAAGCTGATCTTTGCCCATTTTTGTCAACATTCTGTATAATTTCCCATGTTCTAATACACCCATTAGTAAAAAGAAAACCTTACTGCATATGAAGTTCTCAAGAAATTTAAATTAAAAAAAATCTGGCATAATGCTTATTACTGCTTGCTATTGGTTGCCAGTGATAATTCAATAAGAACAAAGCAATCCATTGTGACTCATGATAAGCTACTGTAAAACATTTCATGTTTGATGTTAACACAATCAGCCAAAAATATTAGAGATCCACTAATTTGAAAGAGGTTTAACAAAAAAATTTCAAATTATCATATTTGATATTTGAGTAAGCACCCATGCTCGAGTAAGTGCCCACTCCCAAACTTTGACCAGATTTATTACACCTGGGGGGTGGGCACTTACTCAGTCAAATATGGTAATTCTTAATGGCATAAGAGCAGCCCAAAACAATACAATGTACTTTATTTTGAGAGGGTAAAAACATGTTAACACTGCATTTCTGCAAGTATTACCTTTTCATTTCTGACTCTGATGCCTGAATAAAGTTTGTACATAACACCTCCAAGCCTTTCTCTAATTTGGTCTTCTTTACTGTTCTTCCAGTGACGGCTGTGGTTCTTTTTCTTTCATCGACTTCATCGCCTGCATTTGGAGCATTTCATTATCAACATTAACACATAGTCAGTCCCATATCAACATTTGAACATTACATGAAACATTTTTGTCAGAAGCCTCTCTCCAGAAACAATATATTTGGCCAAATCCAATCAAAGTACCATACAATTACTGTATCTTATTTCAATTTAGTTTGATCTATGAAAACTCTAACCCATTCAAATTCCACCCTTAATTGGTTCAGGTTTCAAGCATTTTCCAATTCCACAACTTCCCATTTACTCTTTCTTTTGGCCATAATTGCATATTGAACTAAAAGCTGTTTTGTTTGAATAATGATCTGCAAGGTATCCACATTAACACAAGGGTAGTCTGACAGTTGATTTTCATTACTTTCCAGATTTTCCATGGGCCACAGTGAGCCTGCAGACACAAAATTAATACAGCACATAAACTTACCACTTGCACCTGTAAGCCTAACAACATCTGCTTCACTTTCTTTGCCTGACTGAGAATCTGGTTCATCATCATCTGGGGATTCCAGATTTTGGTCTTCTTTACTTGTATCTAGGACAAACTGTGGGTTTATTGACGGACTGTGTTTATAAATATTATCCATTTTCTCCAGAAATTTCCAAGCTTTCAAAGGGCGTGATGTCCCACTTTTTTTACAGCTTGTCTTAACATCTCTATACTTCAATCGCAGCTTTTTAAGTTTTCCAATTATAGCATCAATGTCTTTGTAAACACCTGCAGAAAAAAATGGCATATTTCAGTAATTTAAATTTGACATGTACTAAAAATTCTCCTACTGAGGTCCAGGTTTTATTTAGAGTCCAGTTTAGACTCCAACAGTAACAACAATTACTTTATTTCACCTGGATAAAAATTAATGCTTATATTTTACAAACTGAGGAAATCGAGACAGAGATAGATGCTGGATGTCTGGCATAACCTGGAGTGCTAAAACAAGCGTGGCAATCAGTAATGTAGAAATTTAATTAATCATACACAATTAAATAAAGGAAGGAAAAAAATGTGGAGCATAGCCAAGAAAATTAAGTAAAACAAAAGAAAAAAGAAACACAGAAACTCAAAGCGATTATCAAAGTTTATCGAAGCGATAAAGAACTACAAAATTTTTGTTTAGATGTCATTATATTAAATTGGCCAATTGATCAACTAATGACCCAACGAAACGTCAATCTGTAAATCAATTAGTCGATCAATCAGTAAATTAAATAAAACAATAATAATCAATAATAAAATTACTTCAGCAAGTAGCTCTCGATAGCGCTCATTCAAGATGTTTATATGAATATAAGCTTTACAATACCTTTTCCCTCGAGTTGAACTTTCACGTCCCTATACACTGCAGTCTTATCCTTTGGGGACTTAGCCTTTTCCAAAGAATGTTGAATAGTTTCGTTTCCAAATATGTCTAACAATATCTCTACTTCCTCATCTTTCCATATGTGTTTTTCTTTTTCCACCGTATTGGGATGTTTCTTTCCTTTCACTTTCGCTTTGGCTTTCTTCTCACTCACATGCACATTCCTTTCCTCCATTTTGATGCGAAGCATCAGGAGCGAGTATGCGTCGTAAAGTAAACCGCTGTACTGAAACCATAGCTGGCCCAGAAAACTCAAAGAGTTCGGTACCCAAAGGAGTTTTGAGCGTTTACACTGCGCAACGACAGAAAAAAGAACGGGTACGGAACCAAATTTATACGATCCGTTCCCAAAAGGGACCGCATACGGTTGCGGTCCTTTTTGGGAACGGATTGGATAAAAATGGAACGGATAAAACCTAGTTTACACGAGCACATTTATCCGATCCGTTCCACTTTCTATGCGATCCGTTCCACTCTTTTCGTGCAGTGTAAACGGGCCTTTAGAAAGTTACCGAACATTTAACGCTTTTTCGATGTTACATGAGATGTAACGTTGTCTGTCTTTTTGTGGTTTGGACCACAGTTTTTCTCGTGTGTTGGCTATAACTCCTAAATCAATGGCCGAGATGCAGTCAAGTTTACAACAACCCCTCCTTTTCTCTAATATTGTCTTCTCCAAGTTTGTTTTTTCCGCCACACGTTTTTGAGCCCTTTTCTCTATAACCAAATAGCCGGAACATCATCAGATAAAATCCCATATTCATAAATGAAGAATTGAATCCCATTTAAAGATATCTTAAGTAACATACCGTTACGACATTCCTTCTCCGTTTTACCAGATTGGGTATCCTGTAACATGAAAAAAATTTAAGTCAAGAATAAACAGATTAAGAACATTAAATTTCAAATTGCCTTGAACAAAAACAAATTAATTACCATCTGCATGTGCTAAAACAAAAATGTCACTGATGCTGTTAAACTACTGCTTGCGCTACATTTTTACAAATAAATACACCCAAAATCTTAAAAATTTCAATATCTTACTGATATAAATTACCGTGCATTTTTTGAGAATGAATTTCACCAGAATTGATTGAAGTAAAGTTATGTATTAAATGGAAACCATAAAAGTATGTATATGAATCTTGTAATTTGGCTTTCGAATGTTGTAAAATTGAAATAAAAAATTAAAATAAACAAGTAGCAGTGTAATTTTACGATGTAAACTGTTAGTCTTTAAAAATACAGAATTTCTTCAAAGTGAATATACTGAAGATACTGTGGCTGTGGAGGTCCGCCTTAAATCGCAAGAAAGACAGGGCACTCGAAATTAACTAAAGGTTTTTCAGTTGCTTTTCTGTGCTGTTTAAGATATTGTAGTGTTAATACAAAATAAAAATTTCAATTTGCTGATTAAAATAAAAATACTGAGCCTGAACCAAATTTTAGTAGATCCTATGAAAAGTGTATTCGAGGAAGTTAAACTAGTTCAACGAAAAAAGATTGTTTTGTTGTAGACGTATATATCAACTATGGGCCAGAGGAGATATCTCGGAAATTTTAATAACCATAACATAATAGGTTCATCAGTTATCTAAGTACATAGAGTTTTTATACAACCTTAACGGACGTTCAAAGAAAAATCTAACGATTTGCTATTACTTTATAAATTATTCATTACCTTGGATTCGTGTTTCCTGGATAGTTTCTGCCAAAAATTCTGCAAATGGTCTATGAACCTGAAAGGGCCACTGGTGCCGGTCTTTGTTTTTTCCTCCTAAAAGAAAAGTCGTTTTTTTAAGCAGAATTTTCTAAAATGTGGATTTTACCATTGGACAAGCCAGAAATATACTGAATATACTAACCTTTGATAATTCATTTTCTAACTCATTTAACGCATTGTTAGCCCTTGTTAGGCATATATCACACCGTTCAAGTCCATGCTCATATGTTGACGACCAATCATCTAGATTATCCACATCACTGACGCCAATGTCTTCATCAGTAGAAGTGGGATTCTCTTTTTTTTTGAAAAGGCGCGAAATAGTTTTTTTTTTAACTTGTTAAACTGGATAGACTAATGTCGGATTCATAGCAATATTAGAAATTAAATAAATTGATATATCATTTTTTTTCGATAATTTAACACTCACCTTTTTAGCTTTGAACTGAGATGTAGCTGTTCCACACCGAGCGGTCTCTACCAAAATCTACAGATTATTAAATGTAGGTGACATATTAAAAAACTTGCCTATTCGGCTATTATTTGCCAAAAAAATTAACCATTAAACTTACAGGTTTTTCTTGATTCAAGGACAACAAGTTTCCAGGAACGGAAACAAAGTAAAGAAATAGAAATGGAAGCAAGAACTGTACAATTTTTCTAGGTAACATTATGAGAATGCTGGGCGTTATTCAGTCCAACTCATTTCAAATTAAGTGCCCTGACCACTTTCTTTTACAGTGAAAGGGAAGGAGCTTAGCAGCTTATCTAACTTTCAATTTTTCATTGGTTGGAGCCGCTATGGTCAGTTTGACTGAAGTTATTTCGGCCTGTAGAAAATAATGGAAAACGATAAATGACCAGGGTTTAACTCCCCCTTAAGTTGGACAAATAAAGTCATTGAGGATTCTGAAGAAGACGAGGTCACAGCAGTGACTAATAACTGTAGTGAAAATAGCGAAAAAGATACAGATAGTCAAGGCGAAACTGATGGAACAGGAACAAGCAATGGACCAACCCCAACTGCTGTTGGAAAATTTTTATACCGTGAAGCCGTGAAACAACATCGTGAACCACCCTGTGAACACCAAAAGGGAACTAAAAATTGGCCTCCTCCACTAGACCCGTACGTCTTCAACATGAGGGAGAAGCTCGTCCACATGAGCGGCAGTCTTAGGCTTTTGTACGTTGTGCTAGCACCATAATGGGGCAAAACGAGCATAATTTTAAGGTTTTAGCACAATTTTAACACTGCAAGCATAATTTGTGTTTTTTCAAACCAAAAAGAATGATTTTTAGTACACGCTTCGCTTTGCACTTCATTTCTGTATTTTTTTAAATAAATATGTTTGGCGTATTTTATGGATCGTTAAATCTGCAGTCATCCTGTGGTCTCTCCTCAGTCCACGCTCGATTTCAAACTGCAGGCTCGGGGGCTTGGCTGCCAGAATCAAAAATGGCGACTACTTCCAACGTTGCTAGTACTAGCAATGCTGTACCTAGAGCTGCAATATCCAGAGAACGTACTCTTAAACAGAACCAAGGAAAATATAACGAACAAGAATCTTCACGATCGGTTAAAGGAATTCCCAAATGAACATTTGTGCTTTCAAAACGGGAAACTGTTCTGTGATGCGTGCAAGAAAATCCTAGCCTATAAGAAAAGCATCCTGAAAAACCACGTCTTCAAAAAAGCATACTGCAGGTAAAGAAAGGTTGAAAAAGACAAAAATGCGAGATCAAACCATCATAGAGGCGCTTAAACAAGAGACTGAGAAGCAAAACAAAGGCAGCACGTTGCCAGTTGCAGAGAGACCATACCGTAGTGGAGTTTCCGAAAGTTGGGATACCCTTGCGTAAAATGGATAAGCCTCGACCTCTGTCATTTTTGATGGAAGCACGAGACAGGGTTAGGCCATTGTGATAGTAGTGCGTTTTGTCGATGATGATTGGAAAATCGTACAAAGAATAATTAGAATTGACATTTGTGCAAAGTCGGTAACAGGGGACCATCTTGCTCAGGTACTCAAGGAGTGTTTATGTATGGAGTACGGTGTCAGAGGAGACTCTCTGATTTCTGCCATAAGAGATGGAGCTAGCGTTAACCAAGCTGCATTAGATCGCCTTAAGTTTATGTTCCTAAAAACATTCAATGTTGTTTGTTTTTCTCACACTCTGGATAATGTCGGCAATCATTTTGTAATTCCCAGTCTGAACGAGTTTGGTAATCTATGGATCCGCCTATTTTCCAATTGCCACAGGGCAGCACTTATGTGGAAGGATTTTACTGGACGTAAGCCGAAAAATTTTTCCGAAACTCACTGGTTGTCGAGATGGGAGGTTTTCAAGCAGCTTATGGAGCAATTTGGTGATGTACAAAGATTTTTAGAAGATACTGTTAGAGAAAATGTTGCCCCCCAAATCTCACGTCAACTGGTTGATATCCTGGAAGATCCAAGCAAGGTTTTCAGTCTCAAGCTTGAGCTAGCAGCCATCGTTGATGTAGGAGAGTCTTTTGTCAAGGCCACTTATGCTTTAGAGGGAGATGACCCACTAGTTTTCTCGTGTTTTGAGAGGTTGCAAGGAGTTAGCAATGCATGCCAAAACGTGTATTTGCCAAATGTTCATGCCGTAGCTGTATCTATTGTCAACGAGGATCCCACTCAAAATGTAGCAGTATTGGAGCGGGAGGCCAAAAGAAGTTTCGAGCCTGCAATTCAGTGGTTTTTGCGAAAATTCAACGTGGATTTACACAACACGTTAAGTGCCTTCAAGGCTGCAAGAATAATGTGCCCTATAACTGTTTAGTGGCTCTGACCAACACCAGCAAACGTACAGGCTTTGCGTCAGGTACGGAAACTGCCCGCCTATATTGCTGCCGCCCAGAACGTCAGAATGGCTTGTGAAGAAGATAAACTGAAGTGGTGGAGGTGACAATCGAATAATCTGCCTAACTGGTCTTCTGCAGTTATGAAGGTTTTGTTGGTGCAGCCCTCCTCGGCGGCAGCTGATGTATATATGTTATCAAAAATCTTATTATTATTATCTCCATATATGTTATTAAAACCTTATCAAGACTATATATCAAAAGCTACTTTAAGTCAAATTTGATGGTATTTACAGTGGTATTAGTTAGGCTTCTACAGATTGTGCTGCGACAATGCTGAAATGTTGCTCTAGAAATACTCGAAAGTTGCCTAAAAAATTGCTCGAAATTTGAAAAAGTTGCTCCTGTAATGTGAAAAGTTGCTCACAAAAGATGAACGTAAAGTAAAAGATTAGCTATATATTTTAATATTCTTTAATCTCTTTTAAAATTTAAGTTTTTTCTATAATATTGCTTGTGCCATCGGGTTGTCTTGAACAACTCCTCAGTCCTGACACACAGTTATATATTAACAATTAACACTTAGTTTGGTTGCATAACTACTAAGATATCTTTACATCTATATGTGCGGGTTAAAACCTTATAAAAACTTTAAAGCGACCAAATTTCACAAATCGGCTTGATATAGTCATATTCGGTTTGAATTATTTAGAAAGAACAAATACAAAGCATATATTTTAGTCTACTCATTTCCTGGTTTTCACTGTAAATTCTCGAAAATTACGCTTTTTCGGGGGAAAGTTGCTTGAAGTTGGTGGAGACGTACAAAGTTGCTCCAAACACAATAAGTTGGCAAAAGGTTGCCCAGCACAAACTGTAGAAGCCTAGAAGGAAGAGGGGAGATTTGGTTGGTTAGTGGAACATCAATATACTTAAAAAGAACATCCAATATACCAAAAAATAATCTAAAATTCATGTAAATACCAAAATTTGAAAAAAGATGATAAACTGGTAGAAGAGTGTAATACTTTCTACCCAATATTAGCATTAAAACACCGTATACCTAAAACTAAATTTCCCGAAATACAATATTTACTCAAAAACCCTGCATATTGTAGACCTGTTTAAAATGCCTGTTCAATCCGAACCTGATGGCGCAAAGAGAACTTTTTGAGTAGGATTGACAATCTTTTTTCGCACTTCCGCGTAGAAATTTTTCAGGTCTTCTGATATTTCGCCAACAGTTGTAGCATTCTGGGTTTCTTTCTTTTTAATATATTCTTGGAATATTATTAAACTCCCTTTAGTAGCTTTTTTTTGTGTTTTTGCTGTCCTTCTCACTAAACAAATGCATTATTTCATCATCGGTTGCATCCAAGAAAATGCCCTAAGCTGTCATTTTCCCGCACTGTTCTTATTTCTAGAAATAAAGGCAAACATGCATATGAGATAATGTCATTGTTAAATGAATTTTGTATTTTACCATCAATGACGCCAAAACTGTAAGTATAATACCTCTTCAAGATTTTTCCAGTCAGAAACGGAAAATTATTTTGAGTTAATAGAGGGACCTTTACAGCGGAGCTCCTGCGGAGCACCATATGGTATATCTATCGAGTTGAATTTTCAACATCATGACGTCATGTCCGTCCGTCCGTACATACGTTCGTACGATGTCCGTGTACACGAGTGAATAATTTTCTTTCGAGCACGAGTACCTGAATTAAAGACACGCGCACTTTTTCTAGCAAACTCGTTGTCGAGAGGACGAAATCTGGTTGGTTGAAATCTCGTCCATTCAACATGTTTTGCTTGAAAATGTGCGCGCGCACTTGAAATCGTGCATTCGTATTCGCATTCGGATCTAAAGGTCTCAAATAATGATATAAAATACTGAACCAAAATATTACGCACGCTGTGATTGGTCAAATAAATGTTGTTTATTTCTGACAGCTACATTACATTAGTTTGGTGTTTATATTTATATTAAGTTAAGGTTTTTAAAGTACACGGAGGTAATATAATATACTTTTCTATGGATTTAGCGGCATATTAAACTACTTGCGATGATGAGAGAGCACGAAATGATTAAAGTTTGTATAAGCCGTTCTCTTTTCGCCCCTAATTTACAAGTTTTCTCGTGCTCTCGTAACATCCCGCGTGGTTTATTATGCCAGTAAACTCAGAAATTATATTTTATTGTTTCTATAACCTGGACATGTACCAAGCCCTAAAACACATAATGAAAATCAAAGCACAAATTAAAGGTTACTTTGAAATATCCTATGTAGTAAATCAATTAAAAAGAATGAATTTTATCCAATTGCTCTCACAAGTATACTTGTAACTTCTATGAGCAAAATGATACTGTAAAAATGTATTAGTATGTAAAATATTTCAAAACTGACTGATTGAATGATTGTCTGATTGATTGATTGATTGATTTATTGATTCACTGATCAGGACGAATTAACCGACTAACTGACTGACTGACTGATTAATTGATTGATTGATGAATGAATGAATGATTGATTGATTGATTGATTGATTGACTGACTGATTAGAGCCCACTAACTGACTAACTGTCTGACTGACTGACTGATTGACTGACTGACTGACTGGCTGACTGACTGATTAATTGATTGGCTGACTGACTGACTGACTGACTGATTGACTGACTGGCTAACTGACTGACTGACTGACTGACTAACTGATTGACTGACTGGCTGACTGACTGATTGATTGATTGATTGATTGAATAATGAAAGAATGAATGACAGAAAAGAAGAACAAGAACAAGAACAAGAACAAGAACAAGAACAAGAACAAGAACAAGAACAAGAACAAGAACAAGAACAAGAA
>JAOBAY020108642.1:0-17010 GCA_025331085.2 Zoanthus sociatus | reverse complement strand
AGTTATTCTATAACTCTAAGTATATCAAATTATAGCTGCTTTGTGAATTTTGTCTGCTGTTTTGTGCGCACAAAAGGTAAAGAAGCAGGGAAACTTCCGTTTTCTGTGATACAATATGGAGCCTCCTTAAAACAGCTGCAATTTCCATCCATCAATACGACCATTTCTCAACAGAAAACAGTTGCGTTTAGCCACATGTCAAATTGAAAATGTCAAATTTTTTAAGCTTACCAGCCATAAACGTGTGATCCAGGAAACGGGGTCTCTTTCTTTTTTCTCTTTCAACAGAAAACCTTACTTTTCAATGTTGTTAATTTTTCGTTTTTGCTCAGTTAATGTTGTTGAAAAAATTTTGTACTTGTTTGATTGTTTGACACGATTCGGTTTGAACAGTCAGACGAGACTGGTTTGTACAATCGCTTTGATTGGCTTTTTCACTAGATTTGACAAATCTCTGGAGAATTGATATTTTGATCGAACATAAAAAAATTCGCTTGCATTTATAGTTTGGTGTTACTTGAAAGTTATTTCATAAAAGCAATAAAACATACTTTTCTATGGGTTTACCGGCATCATAAACCACTTGGGACGTTGGGAGAAAACTTGAAAAATTTGTAAACCCCTCGCCTTTGCACGGCTCGGGATTTACAAACTTTTCTCGTGTTCTCCCAACATCCCGCGTGGTTTATTATGTCGGTAAACCCATAGAAAAGTATGCTTTATTGCTTAAATACACTTTGAAGTAACTCACTTTACGAATAGATTATTATAAAGATAAAATTAGAGCTATAGAGGCCAAACTAAAAACAGACGATTCTGCTCTTAAGTCATCAGATCCACGAACAAATGTTCTGATTTACATGCATTTTTCTAACAAAGACAACTAATCTCTAAATAAAGTATTTTAATTTTTAGATTTTATATGAAACTGCTCACAAAGTTCCTGTTTTTAAATATTTTTCTCATAACAAAGACACAACCTTTTTTAAAAATCTGTGAATAAAGTGCTTGGTTTATAAAACAATTTCAACAAGTTGAAAATTCCAAATATATTTAATGGAAATCTTTCTATAGCTACAGCAAAGCAATGCAATGAGCTGCCGATGAAAAAAAGTCCGTATTTTTCTAATAGACCAGTTTCGATATGTTAAAATTCTTCTTAGGCTTAGAGGAATAAAACAAAGGAATTCCAGTACGCAGTGCTAAAAAATAATTTATTTATTTTGTTTTCTTTCCCTAAGCCTCCGACCAATTGACCCAGAAATTCCTCTACGAAAATAAACTTAAAATAAAATATTTGATAATATATTGTCATGATTAGCATAAACCTACTAAAACTCTAACATGCATTCTGCATTCTGATTGGCTACTGTACTAGAGGTCTATTTGTGATGGCCTACTAGTAGAGAAAAGATGACGGACCAAATTAGTTATGAGCCTCATTTTGCTATAATATCAGAGGATTTTATCGATAATTCAATTTGTACATCCTTTTTTGACCGATTAGTAGGTTTATACTAAATGAATTAGACCTCTCTGCTTCATGGACTACGAATTTGAATAGCTCATTCGGCCTACGGTTTCATGGGCAATCTACTCGTAGTCCTTTCGTCCTCGAGGTCTAGTTATTAATTGGTCCATTCGTCCTCGAGGTCTACTTGTTAAATATATCAAAATTGGTCCATTAGTTTTTTTTTAGTTTTTTTTTTTGTTTTACTTTGGATCCTAGTTATTTTTGGAGCTTAGGTACGAAAATAGGGGCGGGTGCAAAACAGAAGGAACGCGCCAAATGATTTTCACTTTCTTTCATTTTTTGTTTTACAAAAGTACCCACACTTCCCGGTTCATGTTTGTGGCAAAGGTGCTTGTGGGATCCTTCACTGAAGGCAAGCGGGAGATGCGTAAACCGCCCTCTATAAGCAGTGCAGATAGTAGCAACCTGTTTGACTCCTGTGTCAATGATGTAAATAATCCAAAAATATTTGTGGTGTTTGATATCGACCAATATTACCCAAGTCACGTGATCGAGTTTACTGCCACAAAAACAGCTCATACCAGTCCCACAGCAACAAGCAGCACTTCCGGAGCAAGCTACCTAAGTGGATACGCCATTCGGAGTCATAATACACAGATGAGATCTCGTGTTAGTGGTTCGACCCAAGTAAAGGTGGGACAACCCACACCCAGTTATGGGTCACGCAGTAATGCTAGCTCCACTATGTCTGCAGCCTCTCAATTTATCCAGCAGCAGAGACAGAAACAGCAATCAACCCTAGGAAGTCCTGGTGTTAGTGGATATAACCAAAGCCAGGGTGGGTTCAGTTACCCTAGTTCCTCTAGTTCCACAGGATATGGCCGATCCACTTCCCCTAGCACTTCCCCTAGCACTTCCACAGGATATGGCCGATCCACTTCCCCTAGCACAACCACAAGCGCAAGACTTACATGGGAGACCAGCGGCTCCTTTTCTGATTTTTATTACGTATCAGATGATAATCGTAATACTTCATACCCACGAACGTCTTCGACAAATAGATCGTCCGAGAATACTAAAGGATCCGGATGTTCTGTAATGTAAATTCGTTCGAAGCTGAAAACAATTCCATGAGCATTTACGATGTTCTTGACACTGTTCAGGTTTTCAAAGTCCAATTGGCTTTTCTTGGTTAGGTACTGAAGTGAAAGTAATTTTGTAGAGACTAGTTAAGTGTTGCTACTGCAACTTGTATGCAGCACGTATAATTTTCAAAAGGAAGTTGTAATTTGAATTGAAAATACTGAGGAATATTTCATACAGAAAAGGCTCCGAATACTTATTGAAATTATTGCGGTATGTCAATAGATGAACAACCACAGAGCATACAGAATAGATTGTAACGTTAGGAAGTCCATTTAACAATTAGAGCTCGAGAACGTTAGACCGTTAGTAGGTTTATACTAAGAAGTGTTTTTCCTTATGTCTCGCTTATTTTAAGGGGAATAAATTATAGTGATTATAAGGAAGATGGCGATGACTGCCATAATGAGGGTAAAGATGACGGTGGTTTGATGCTCATTTTGTTAATGACAATGACGATGATGATGAGCAATTATATGTATATTTAATGTTTGCAGACATGATTTTTAGCACGTGGAGTGAGATATTGTAGCAGTTGGGGGAATCACTGGCTAACGCGTAAACAATTGAATTAGCGGAACCAGTGATATCAAATTATTTTTCTTCGGAAATTCCACGGTCACGATGACTGGTTTTCGGGTACAACCAAATACGCTCGGGCGTGGTGACGTGCTAGTAGTTTTCCAAATCAGCCATGTTGGATTGTTACTTTGCATCGAATTACAATTAAAAATGAATGCAGGTTATTTCTGTTGAAAGTGTTTTTCCCGATTTTGTTCGGAAAGTTGCTTTGAATTAATATTCAGGTTAAATTATGATTCAGCATTATTGCGCGTACAGCAGGTTTTTTAACTTGGAGCACTGCCAAGAATAAGCTAGCACAACACTCAGCAACCAAAAACCGCTAGTTCCATATTATGGAGGTAACTTGTTTCGAATTTGCAAACTACAAATTTAGCTCCACGAGCTCACAAAGGATGCCTTTGATTAAACATATGGCGTTTAAGAAAGCAATAGGGATCTTAAGCAACGAGGACGGGAACGAGAACGACGACAAGTCAGAAAAATCGCATTTCTGATTCGCTCTTTACTTTTTTAAGCGATTTATTCATTGGGGTTTTGTTTCTTTTCTTTGAGGCCGTAGGCCTCCTGCATTGGCTATTTTAAAACTCGTAGTCTATTTGTCCTCGAGCTGTCATTGTTAAATATTGACAGTCTATACAACAGGGCGTATAAACATACATACTAGATGATACCAACATTTACGTTTTTAAATATTACCATAACAAACCTACATCTGGACATACTTTTTGACCATGGATTTACACCGATCGATGAGATCTTAAAGGCCCTATTAGGGGTTTCCGGGATACGGGATATTTGAGCTAAAAATTACCGGGATACGGGATATTTGAAGAGAAAGTAACCGGGATATGGGATATTCGAATACTGGATTTCGAGATATTGGAATATTTATATTGGATCTTTAGCCCACGAATTACCGGGATACGGGATATTTGGCTCCAGAATTACTGGGATATGGGATATGAAGACCCCCCCCTAATAGGGCCTCAAGGCTGCCATCATTGTTATCTTCATCAGTGCTCTTGTTTTTACAGATAACTTGGTTCAGCTGACAAAATTGAGATTACTTGACTTAAGGCATAACAAAATAAAGGAGGTGTGTGTTTAAGGTTCTGATATGTCAAAACAGTTAAAGTTGCATCGTTAGTAAAACAGTTTTAAAATCAATGGTAGAAATTAAAGTTCTTGTTAAATGTATTGTAATTTGCTATATATTAAGTATTTTCCAAAGTTTATCAGGGAAACATATATGGTTTACTCAACTGTAAGTTTAAGAGTTTGATCACAGCCATATAGGTAAAGCACATTTGATGTTTCCAGTGCCTATATGTACCTAGTCAGATCCTACTTGATTTAACAACGTGCTTCACTTAATTACTTGCTCTTCCAACAAGTATTTTATCAAAAAAGGGTCTATGTAAAATAGACGGCAGGCAGTCTATTTCTTTTCCCCATAATTGGTAAAAAGGATGTACGCAAATTATGGAAATCTTAAGAAAATTATTTAAGACCTTTATTTAAACGTTGCAAGATACCAATTGATAAGATCTTGGTAAGATTTCATTTGCAAATCTTATAGATCTAAGATTTTGAAACCTATGTAAGTATCTTATAGCAATCATGTAAAATCTTAATAAAATTTCTACCTGGGTAAGTTCAGGTAGTGACTGACAGGTATTATCCCCTTCCATGTTCACACAATTTTCTCGGATTTGAGATACAGTTTCATGACACCAGTGGTTTGGCTATACAAAGCATAAAAACAGCAGTAGCAGCACTGGCAGTGGAAGAATAATTTGTTTATAGATGTCCAGATAGTCTGACAATGCACAAGATGCCAGCTGCCATGCAAAACCTGGACTAAATTAAATATTATGTTATATTGTTGGAGTTTATCGGAGTTGTGTAAGATCGGCGATGTTATATAGGAGTGAGACATGGCGTTTGAGGGAAAATAAGATGGCAGTTTTGAGAAGAACCAAGAGAGCAATAATGAGAGCAATGTGTGGTGCAAAACTGATGGAGAAAAAGAGGACAGAGGATCCAGTGGAGATGTTGAGATTGAAGGAAACAGTGGTTCAGATGGCAAAGGCGAATGGAGTGAGATGGTACGAGCCTTTGTTGGGGAGGTATGATAAACATGTTTTAAAGTGATGGGCAAGAGGAAGTGAGGACGACCAAAAAAGACGTGGAAGACGCAAGTCGAGAAGGAGAGCAAGAGTGTTGGTTTGGAGAAAATGGATGCCATGAATCGAGCGAGATGGATTGCTCTCAAAGTGGGATAAATCTGGCCACTCCCATTACCAGGATAAACTTGGATCAAAATTGGATTGATTGATTGATTGATTGATTGATTGGAGGACTGTGGTAGCTGCCAAGCTACAAAACTCTTATTCATACAGAGTCAGGCAGCATTATTTGTCACCTATGAACCAAGCTATTAATATAAGTTCACCTACATGTACAGTAGTGGCCACTTGATGTTGAATTAGTTTTAATAATTTTGTGGCAAAGAAAAAGATTGCATGCAGTCTAGAGTTGCAAGTTATAGTATTTATATCATTTTAAAGCCAATAATATATAATGCTTTTTCTATTAAAATCATTCCCCAATATTATATATATTAATGATTAAAACTTATATTTTGAAACTCAAATCTATTGTTATTGTTACTGTTATTATCATAAAACATTTGTGCATAAGGTAAACTTTTTTCTTGCTTTTCCAAATAATTCAAAGTGATTTTGTTTCTTGTTTTTTAGATTCCAAGTGTTGTCTATAAGTTGACGTCACTTAAAACACTTTTCCTGAGATTTAACAGAATATCAGTTGTAGATCATGAAATTGGCAACCTTACTGTAAGTTGTGATTTACTTTTTAACAGATACAGATGCACATATACATGTACTACGTTTTATTACTTAAATAGGTTTCATTTAAATGGGATCTAACTATTATAAGAATTTCAAATTTGCCTTCTAATTTTTTTCCCTTCGTTATATTTTCCAGGGCGTTCTAAACAAACTTTTTTTTTGGTAAACCGTCATAAAAATGTTGGGTGTTGCTAATTAACAATAAACCCTGGTTGAATATTTTATGCTGTAGATTACAGTCAATGTTTCAGGAGGGTAATATGGTAAATGATAATTAGCGTACTACTGTTGTAAGATGCTAGTTAAATCTTAATCATGTTTAATAAAAAGTGCAAAACCAGCTCTTCACAACTGATGAAAAATTACAGCGAAGGTAACGTCAAACACAAAACATACGCCATGAACTGTACCATTCTGAGAAACCATTGTACCCAGGATTGTTATCTTATGGTTCAGGTATTTCTTGGATAGTACTATTTTTTGGGGGATAAGGCTTTATACCTTCCGTTATTCAAATGTAACACGTGTGAGATTAAGGCAGGGTTCGAAATTGTGCCAGCCGGTCATCGATGCCACTAAAAAATGAGAGTTGGCCAGAATTTAAAGGCTAGTTGCAAGTACTTGGGCGGATAACTTTTAATTTGCCTTCTCTATGTTTGAAACATGCACTCCAATGTGTTAATGTAGATAAATAAAAAGTCATGACTGCTTCCAAGAAGCAACTCACAGTTTATTTGGTTCAACGTTAACTAATGATCTCCAGAGAAATAAATTTAGGATACGATTGCCACGTTGAGGTGCCTCGACAAAAGTTGTAATCCACAAACTGCAACTTTTTCACGAGTTTTAGCGATATTGTTTTCATTATACCGCGGGCACAGATCTAGACTAATATGTTATCTACTATTACATCACTTCCACTCCATCAAAGTTTATTGCTTTCTGGAAGACTTCTGGGTCTCATAGCAAGATTGTAATCTCACTTGACTGTCCTTCAAACATCACTTGCCAAAACCCAGAACCTCCATCGAAATTACTGAATTTTTAATTTGTTTGTGGTAATCTGGACAACTCTTCTTGAAGTGGTCGGTAAAGAATAGTGCTCTCGCTTGATGGCACTGTTTAGGTATCGAGGATCAATACAAATGCTAAGCTTTGGTAAGCTAACAGGCGTGATAACCCCTAGGCTTGCATGTGGTCAAGTTCCTCCTTAACCTGTGCTTGCAGGGCTAGAGGCACACGGCAAGGGGCTTCTACAACTGGTTGAACTGTGCCCAGGATCAACCTGAATGTTGCATTTTCCAAAATGTTTGCCTAATCCTGTGGGCAGAATAGCGCCTTGAATTAAGCGAGAGTCAACTTTCTTGATAACGTGTTCATTTTATACTTATTTGTAAGCCCAGGATTAGCACCACTGACATGTCAACAACTTAAGAATGTTTTTCGTGGTATATTATTAAAATTACAATCAACTAGAATTTCTTCGCAAATGTCAAACTTGTCTCCTGAATAAGATAACAGTTTTATGTGAATGAAACAGATCATGTGATCTCTTAGCGTCACACCCTTGTAAATATTATTTAAGAGAATGACATATTCTACACCTGTATTTATTTTAAAGTTAATCTTTAAACTTGTACAGAAATGTGTTTTAAAACATGGCCATGTGATCCGCAAGTAAAAGACCCAATTTATTTGTGTTTTTTCGAAAGCATCAGCTTTAAACTTCAGCTTCTTAAATCTAATTGACTTCAACTGGACCTGAGAAACTTCGCTAGCCCAGCAAATGTTAATTGCTTTCTGTTGACTGAGATTTGTCGTACACGAACTTGATCCGATTTAATACCACACACGATTTTGTCCCGAATAAGCTCGTCCTTAAAGGTTCCAAATTCGCACGTTCTTGCTTTCTATTCAGTTTTAGATTGGTAATACATAAGTCAACGATTTCGTTATCTCCTTGATTTCTACTGTTGGAAATGTGTCTTTCATAGGTGATGTTTTTTTTTCTCGGTGAGCAGTATTGTTCAAATTTCTTCATTACAACTTCAATGTCATCAGTTTTTTTGTCGTGTCTGTTCCAGCTAGATTCCGTAAGATGCAAGTTTTCGTATTTCCTGATTTCGCTTCTAAGTTTGCGGCTTTTGAGTAAACTCGGAGTTGCTGTTGAAAGCGACGCCAAATGTCCGATACATTCCTGTCAAAGCCCACTCCTTGCACTTTGTTTAACCATTATTTACAATTCAATATTCGTGTCTCCAGAAGTCACGTAAACTTATTATTGCTGCTGTAATTGTCGTAATCCCACTATTGCCACCTGACCATGTAAGTTAGTTAAACTTAAATCATATTTAATAAAAATTACAAAACTGGCTTTTACACAATTGATGAAACACTACAACGAATTTTAAATACAAAACATGGCGTGACAAGTTCCAATTATGGAATTGTTCCAAATATTGCAAGTCCTTACAATTACATAAAATAACGATCCCTTTAGAACGTAAGAAATATCACTAATTTGTTTGTAAAACTTAAAATGACAAAAAATACTTTTTCAATTTTTTTTTTCACCTTAATTCATCCAAAGGTTGAAATATCATTGCTTAAACTGATCGTGTCATCTTAGTAAATACATTGACTCTATTAGTAAATTAAAAATTTAATTGTGTTTGAACTTTACTAATAATCAGGATTGTCCCTTAACTGCCGGCAGCCGGCCAAATTATTTGACTACTTCGGCATCTTTTGCCGGCTACTTGTTTCATTTTTTTGTTATCTTAAATAGCATAATTTATCCCTGCACCCCTGTGTTTGCCGGCAACTTTTCCACTTTTGCTGCATATTTTAAATTTTGTGAGAACCCTGAATAGTAATGACTACTAATTATTCTACTTGTAGCTGCTTGAAAGACTTGATCTCAGAGAAAACAAAATCAGGAATTTACCTCCTGCAATTGGTAAGAAGAAATTTAAGAGCTTACATTTTATTATCTATTTTAATGAAAAAAACTACTTGAGTTCATTGTTTTACGCAGATTTTAGATGTTACACCTGTTGTAACATACCACATCTGCTTTTTTTGTTGCAGGCAGATTAGTAAATGTACAAATCTTAGATGTTTCACACAATCATGTTGAAGCTATACCAGATGGTGAGTTGGTTATGAATTAAATTTAAATATCACAGGTATCATTCGCCAATAGTGAGTAATTTTTACTTCGGAGGAGCAGAATTTTTATGCCATATAATTAAGATCACTTGAGTTTGTATTTATGTTTGAGCACAACTGTCTGACATGGTGCACCAAGTTGTGCGCATACTGAATGAAAACAGCTGTATTCCAAGCTTGATTAAAAAAGGGAAGTTATTTGTGTAAGAAACTTTTTATTGCTCATTTTATGCTGTTATCCTTTGGGAAAGTAAATGAATCACGTGCAGGAAATACAATTTCCAAATGCTAAAAGACTTGTCTGACTTGCAAGAGGTTAGGAAGGGAATTTTTTCAACCCAGATAAGCAGTAAGGAAAGTTACAAAATCATTAGTAAAATTCTTTAATAAGAACATTCAACTGCACCAGGTTCCAGTCTTCCATGCGCTAGGCTCGGCTTGGCACTCGGCTGGATCAAAACTCAGTAAGAAGTGCCGTCTTTTCTTTTACAACTTGAGTTGTTAGACCTTCACTGTTTTTCAGAAAAGAACATAAAACCATAGGACCAATCTCTCGGCCCTTTATCAAAGGATTTAAAAGAACCCTCAACACATCCGTGTCGCAAGGAGTAGTATCCCAAGTTCGTGTGGTTTATCTGTTCTGCTGAGAGCGTTTATGATATTTAAATGCATTTGTAATCTGCTGTAGCAGATGATCTGACACTTAATCGCCAACTTTGTACGATTGTAAATTGCACTTAAGTATATCCTTAGTGAAAATGCTTTATAATCTCCCATTGTGGTATTCTTATTATTAACTCGATCATATTATTATTTAGTTACAACTATTAATTTAGACCACATGCGTTAAAAGTATCTTTTAATTTAATTTCATTTTGTTTCGTTGGATTTCATTGCAGAGATTGGGAATTGCAAGAAAATGGCATCATTAGACTTACAACATAATGATATCAGGGAACTGCCAGAATCGATGGGAAATCTTACGGCAATGTCAAGAATAGGCCTTAGGTTGGAAATCTTATGTACTAAATTGTAAAGGAAAACATTTTAACCGATATTGTTATTAAATTAAACTCCCAACTGGAGGAGAACCTGTGAAAACTTCTAGGAAATCCTTATAAAAGTATTCACGATTAACTCTCATAAAACCTCTACAAAATGCGATTGGTTTTTTGTTCTAAATACCCAAAAGGGAAAAAAAAACTCTTAAATACACGTTAGTTTTATAGCTCAAATGAGAACCTCTTAACGATTTCAAAGCTTTTTTATCCTACCACACGCGTCTAGGAGTATCAATGTTCATTTAAATGACCTCACTAAAAACCTGAAAGGATGCTATCTAAAGTAGCATTTATATGAACCACAATAGCTTTCAGTTACAAAAGGCAGGAATGCATTTTTTTTTACTGTATTTAAACATCGCTAATTAATCCAACTCAGCTTTTCATCCTTCTGGGGTGAGTGCAAATGTCTGCTGGGAGCTAACCTGCAATGGATTAGTTTCCCATCCAGGGGGAGTCAGAGACTCATCCGCTTAACACTACAGAAGCCGGAGATTTAAGCGCCGGCTCCATGGGCCACTAGGCCTGTAAAGGATTTAGCTTTTCAAACATCACACATATTACAGCTTAATAATTAACAATTATTCACCGAAGTGGAAGTGATTCGTGGTGGATATTTACCCAGCTGTAAAGTGACGAGGTAAATATCCACCACTTTCACTGTTACACAAGTTGAATAACTAGCGGACCAAAGAGTAACTTTATTTGTGACACAGTGCTTCTGTTTGTCATTCCAAACACTTACTTTGATAAGACAAATCTTGCAGATATATTAATTGTTTTTTGCAGGACATTTTCTGAAAAGCTCAAAGTTCCAAAGCCGCATGGAACCAATTCCTGTTGCGATCAAATCTCCTGTTACACCGGCCACTTCACTGTGTTTCTTATCTTTCTATTGTCTTTTTACTGTTATCGTTCAAATTTCTTGGAAAATGTATGTCTGGAAAAACCTTTACTCTGATGTTAAGGTTTCTGTCTAATTCATATGGATTTCCTTATACCGAGCTCCAAATACCATATACGAACGATCGTTTGTTGGTTCAATATTCAAATGGTTTTGTTTAATCTTTCAGGTATAATCAACTAACGTCAATTCCTGGATCCCTTGCGAATTGTTCCGGAATAGAGGAATTTAACATCGAAGGAAATGCAGTGTCGGAGTTGCCTGTAGGTTCTAAATGACTATTAAATGTTAGATCAAGGATCAAAAGAGTTATTAGCTTTTAGGGATATTGTGGAAAATACGTTGAACATTGTTGTGAGTTCTTGACAGTTTACTGGCATTTATCATAAGATCCTCCTGCCGACTTTGAAGTAGCAAATTAGGCAATTTAATATGAAGTTAACTTTTTTGACCTCTTTCAACCAGGGCAGTTGAACTTGATTGCTGCGAATAATATTCAAACTTGTGTAAATTATAAAATTTATAATCAAAGATAGGATGTTCACTACCAAACGGCATATATTTCTTTTTCGGTTATGACGAAGTCTAGTTTTATTACTAAAAGCAAATTTTGTTTTTCCAGTCACAATGTAAAAACTAAGTTACCAGCGCAGACACTTTGACTTACCCATTGCAATTTAAACTTGCCTCGGGCAATCGGACAAGTGTTAAGTTACACCATCGTTTCTTAATAATTAACTTTCGTTATACACCAAATTGGCATTTATAAGTTTAGCTTAACCGACATTGTAACGTCACAGTGACAAAGACAGTTGTACTCTTGAAATACGTTTGTGAAATTGTGAAATTTTCTCTGACTCTAATAACACACACCAGCACTACTTCTATACTATCCAACAAGTTTTTCGTTCGTTTGTAGGAGAGACTGTTACCAAGTCTGAAGAATTTAAATTCATTAACGCTTTCAAGAAATAATTTTGAAAAATTTCCTGGTGGGCCTGCCAAACAGTTTTCTTCAGTAACTGTAAGTATCTTATGACATGATATATATAAACTGAATGCATTATTAGTCATGGCAGAGTGGAGCCAATTGGTTTTTGTTGCATGAGTTAAACAACGTTTCTGTTCTCCTTTTACAGTCATTTATCATGGAACACAACCGAGTTCAGAAAATACCTTTTGGGGCTTTTCTAAAGGCAAAGTTCATGGTGAGGTCTACTAAGAAATTAATTACTTTGCTGTTTAACAGTGTTTAAAGTATTGTGTATACGTCATGTTATGAAACTGCAAAAAAAATTATGATACACAAACAGAAAGACAAACAGACAGACAGACAGACAGACAGACATGTATACAAACAGACAGACAGACAGACTTGCAGACAGATTGTGAGACAGGCAGACAGACAGGCATACAGTGAGACAGACAGACAGACACAAACAGACACACCGACAGGCATTTAGGCGGACTTAATTATACCACATAATTGCAAAATAACAAAAATAAAGTTAACCCCTACTAGCTGAAATACATTTTTACGTAATTTAAGCGTGATTTCGGTTAACGATAATGTTAAAATTTTCTAGTAGTGTTACCAATCAGAATACTGGATTCACAGTAGGCGAATGTTTGTTTACATTTTCTTTCATTAGCATGTTTTCTTAGTATTAAAAAAGGTTACAGAAGCAGAAAATCTGAATATTGAAAGTGTTTTGTAAGAGAGTGTTTTCTGAAAATGCGTAAACGACAAGTGAAAAGAATGTATGACTCGTTAGCAGTTTTGCAACCCACCTGTACTTTTTCTATTTTGGAATCTCAACAACTCCTTAGTAACTGCATGTATAGACTCAAAAGCTTGAAGACTTTGTCACCTTGACAGTTTTTCTCAATTTTGAAACTCAGCTCTTACTTATATGCATTATCTGTTTACTGAAGTTTTAAGCTAATGAAGGAGCTTGTTCTGAAACATCTAGCAAGTTTGATGAAAATTAAGGTGTAATTAATCCATCTCCACTAATTTACCTGTATTACTATACATGTGAATTCAATCCCGGTTTCAGTTATTCAGATAATCAGATAAGATTTCTGTGATACTAATGAGCAAGTGCTGAGATTTTTTAGTAAGCGAAATATTTAGCAACTTTCATGAAAATTAATCTTATTCTGCAATTTGTTTCACCTTTTATAGACGAAGTTAAACATGAAAGATAATCAGCTCAGCTCCCTTCCTCTTGGTAAGTAAAACATCCATACTCAGAAAGCTAAATCCTATACGAGCCAAAGGATTTAAAAGAACCCCAATATTTGTATTTAGCCAATTCAGTAGAGCCGAATAATAAAGCTTGTTATTATTGTGTGTATTGTTGAACTAATGTTTGAAAACTAAGCATTCAAGTCCTACTTAGTAGAGAAGGTCGTGGAATTACTTAAGAGGTTCCTGGAAAATCATTGAAAAGTCCTTAAATTGCAAACCCAGGAAATTATGGCAACACACTGTTAACTTCTTCGACATTTTCATAAATTAATAAACTATGTTTGAAAACAAAAGTAAAAAGTAAAGAAAATGTTTATGGAATATATGATGCGAAACAGTACCAGATTAAAGAAATTCCCTTTAAGCAGTTTAGTTTTTTTTTTAGATTTTCGGATTTGTCATGGATGACAAAATTTATAAATTGCAGATGCAGTGTTGGTAGAAGTCAGAAATATTACAACTTTATGACTTTGTCTTTGCTACCTGGGTGATTAGCGAGCAGTCTCTTAAGTTTCATGACGATGGCAAAGCAATTCATTACTGACTACTGTTAATGATAATGTATTTTTTTACTGTGCAGATTTTGGAAGCTGGGTGAGTTTAGTGGAATTAAATTTGGGGACGAATCAGCTGTTGAAGCTTCCAGGTAAAATTATTAACTTGGTTTCAATCGTCTGTCATTTAAAATCGTTTTCTCCCAAACAGTTTGGTTCGGCTTTGTTTAATAATGTTTTCTAACAAGCTGTGCAAGGGCATTGTAACCTTTATTTATATCAGAATTTAGAATTCAGGGCCAAGTTGTTCAAAAGCCAATTAGCACTAAACTAAGATAAATCCTTTACGACCCAAGTGACCCATGGAGCTGGTGCTATCTCCGTAGTGTTAAGCAGATAAGAGTCTTTGACCTCCCTGGACGGGACACTAATCCATCGTAGATTAGCTCCCAGCAGATGCTGGCACTAACCGAGGATAAATATTTTTAACCCATGGCTTTGTTTCCAACCTGAGAGAGACGGATTTGATCTGTAAATTTGGCATTAACAATTTTTTACTAGTAAAATTTGTACAATATCTTATAAGAACCGTAATATTATCCTGAGAGAATTGCTGCATTTTTTACTTAACCCAGGTTAGAATTTAACCTACCTTTGAACAAACGATCCAGAATAACAAGTCACGCTTTGATAACAGTTAGTAAGAAAGTTCAGTTTATTAAGATTTGTATAATCCGACGAAAAATGTGGGTAAAACAAGTTATTTCAGCAACTCGTAATTGAAAATGCCATAATCATCACTATAAACTGGTCTCTTGAACGTTAGCAACAAGTACTCTGAAAAAGCGAACTGCCAAAACGTTAAGTGCTTACTTTTGGTGATGATCATAAAATTCTCAAATCAGGTTGTCTAACAAAGTGTGACATTACAAAAAGTTAAAATTTGTCAACTTGTGGATTTTGTTGACATCATCTGAGAGATGAAGACTAATAATGTATCCTTGCCAAAAATCATCATATTGGTGCAAATTGCCGGCGAGGTCACAGTTATAGCGGAGCTGCTGCGGAGCACCATACTTAAGGAAATATAGTATATGCATCAAGCTGAATTTTCAACGTCATGACGTCATGTCTGTCCGTTGTCCGTTCGTCCGTACGACGTCCGTGTACACGTGTGAAATATTTTCTTTTCTCGTTCATCTTTAAAGTTTTTTTTTTCTAAATGGTATATGTTTTTTTTCCTTCGTGTGTTCTTTGATATAATTTTGGCATTTGTAAATTGTTTGTGTATTTGGCGAGATAAAATTATCAACCTTTGTGGCCTCTGTTTCCGTCGTGTTCGATACAGTTAATACTGTTTTATAACTAAAACTGTCATTTGAAGTGCTCAAAATAAATCAAAGAAATTGAAAAAATCATACTTTTAGGGCTTCTGCCACCCAAACTACTGGGGCTATTAGGTTGAATCTCTGTGGGAGCTCCGCTTTTAGGCAGTGCCTAAATCTATATATTACTCTAATAGGAACCATGCCAATTTTAAAAAAAATTGTGTGGGATCATCAGAGTATAACCTAAGAAATATCTCATCACTGGTTGATGGCAGAGTGCTAAACTTCGGCATGAATGCATTTTTCTTCTTGATCTTTCTAAATACTACAACTAAGTTAACGATTTCACAAATCAAATTTTTATGACTTCATTACTTAAGTTTTTGATTCTCTTAGTGTCCCAAGTGACATTCATGTATTTTACTCTTGTTCACTTTTTGTTTTGCCAGAGGATATCCAGTGGCTAGTAAACCTCGAAGTTTTAATAATTAGCAATAATCTACTAAAGGTGAGTAGCTTTTGGTTTGAACAAAAATTTTAGGAGGCCTATCTACCTATCTAATTTCTGTCTTGACTCCTTGTCTACGTACTGATTTAACGACCTAGTTATATGAGTACATGATGAATTATCTAAATGTTTAGACAAAAAATGTATTTAAAATTTGTAAAACTTGCTTTGACTTCTGGATTAGTGAGGTGTAGTTCTTGCATGTGTTGAAGGTATATGTGGGCTGACGTTGTGTATAGATTATGGCCAGCAGCTGCAAAGTATTAAGGCAACATTTCGTAAAGAGTCTGAAGATGGAGGTTCCAGTTTCCTGTTCTTTTCGCTTTGATGAAAAAAAGATATTTAACTAGTAGGTGGCATGATGTGCTTACCAAAAACATAAAAGATATAGTTTGTTATTGTTGTACAGCTTAAAGTTGTATAATATTTAACAATTATTTGCTTCAAGATGTTTCCATGTTAAAATTGTTGTGAATGTAATTCAAGTTAAAAATTAAAATTAACCTTCAGCACTTTGGGGTCCATGCACTTATCTACATACAAAGTCTATATATTTTGGTATTTAACTATTACGAAACATTTCATGTTCAATGTTGCAGAGACTTCCACGAGGCTTAGGAGCACTTCGAAAGCTACGAGTTCTTGATGCAGAAGAAAACAGAATCGAGTCAATTCCTAATGAAGTTGGTAAGATTGCGGTAATTTCAAAATCTTCAGGACAACCAAATGAATATACGCTCTATGTGATATCATCAGCAGTTTCAAAAGTAGGAAAAAACTCCAATCTTTTTTACTTTTCACTACAAGCTATATGAATGGTCATTTTATAGGGTTTTATCAGTTGGTTCAACACTTATGAAAATGACAGCAATCATTTCTCCTCCACATGCAGAGGAATAAGTAGTGGATTCAAAGTTTGAGATAGTTTTTGGTTTTATGGGTTTAGTTTGGAAGAACAAAATTAATTTGCTACCTGTTGAAATAAAATAAAATTGATTATCAGTGCGTCCTTTAAAAACTAATTTGCATCTCGTTTGGTTACCAGAATATCTTAGAAGTCTAGAGAGACTGGTGCTTCAATCAAATCGCTTGGCAACACTACCAAGATCAATTGGGTAACAACAGTATTTTATATTTTTCATCGTTAATGTTATTGCCTTTATTAGAGATGTAGTGAAAAGCCACTGAACCAAATTCAGCAAAACACAGCATTTT
>JAOBAY020108545.1:0-17014 GCA_025331085.2 Zoanthus sociatus | reverse complement strand
GATGGATAGTGTAGGGGTGATTGGATGGAAGATGGATAGTGTAGGGGAGATTGGATGAAAGATGGATAGTGTAGGGGTGATTGGATGGAGAATGGATAGTGTAGGCTAGATTGGATAGAAGATGGATAGTGTAGGGGTAATTGGATGGAAGATGGATAGTGTAGGGACGATTGGATGGAAGATGGATAGTGTAGGGGAGATTGGATGAAAGATGGATAGTGTAGGGGTGATTGAATGGAAGATGGATAGTGTAGGGGTGATTGGATGAAAGATGGATAGTGTAGGGGAGATTGGATGGAAGATGGATAGTGTAGGGGTGATTGGATGGAAGATGGATAGTGTAGGGGTGATTGGATGAAAGATGGATAGTGTAGGGGTGATTGGATGGAAGATGGATAGTGTAGGGGAGATTGGATGAAAGATGGATAGTGTAGGGGAGATTGGATAGAAGATGGATAGTGTAGGGGAGATTCGATAAAAGTTGGATAGTGTAGGGGAGATTGGATGGAAGATGGATAGTTTAGGGGAGATTGGAGATAGAAGGTGGATTTTGTAGGGTAGATTTGATGAAAGATGGATAGTGTAGGGGAGATTCGATGGAAGATAAATAGTGTATGCAATAAAGGATGGAAGATGGATAGTGTGAGGGAGATTAGGTAGAAGAGGGGATATTGGATACAAGTTTGGGAGAACAGGGTAAATGGGCAAGGATAGGTTAAGGTGGGGTACCCTAGGCTAGGATATGTGACTAGCTTAGAACATGATTAGTATCGCTTAGGGAAGGTAAGAACAGGATCGAATGGGTAAAGATAAAATGGACTGTGATGGTCTAGGATAGATTTGAATGGCTTAGAACATAGTAGTATGGCTTAGGAAAGGTAAGAGCAGGTTAAAGCGCTAGGTTTTGAATGGAATGGGATGCGATGGTGTAGTCTAGGTTAGTTAGAACAATTTAGAACAGGGTGGAACTGGCAGGGTTAGTTTTGGAGTTTTCTTGAAAGAGTTATATAATTTTTAAGGAGGGACGAGAATCAGGTTAACTAGGTTGGTAATTGAACAATTCAGTATATAAATTAAAAAGAGTGAGCTAGACTTGTTTTGTTACAGGTTAGAATGGGTTAAAGCTCGCTAGCACTGTACCCATTTTGAGGAAGTACTTTGTAATTTGTGTTTCTCTTTTGCAGTTGTTTGTTTATAGATTTTGTGCCAATTCAAGTTTATCGTTGAATATAGGTGAATATTGTCTCATGCTTTGTTATTGTAAATGTTTAATTCTAATGAAACTGTTATACACGGGAATTTTTTGTATATTGATGCAGTTATGAATAATAGTAAAGTAGTGTAATGTGCGTCAAACTTTGCAATACTCAACATTTTATCGATCTCTTTGTGCACTCTTCAATTTTCTGATTGACTTTCCATTCTGTTGCCCAATTTTGCCAAACTTTTAACCAGGTTTGTGTTGCTTCCAAAGTATTTTGGTTTTTAAAATTTTCCTGTTCCTCAACATCACTTTGGCTCGAAATGGCAAAATGACTGTTAGCCATTTTGTTTTTGCTTTCAAATTCGGTGCTTGCATGTGTTGCCATAGCAACTTCCCTACTGCACTCAATAACCTAAAATGCACTCTATAACCTTTTTATGTGTTCTCAATTATACACTCAGAAATGAGATATTTTGCTGGGAATAATTATAATAAGAAAGATTAACAACTACAAGAATAATAACAGCGACTAGCAGGGCTTGAACTAACTTTTCAACTTACTAGTCTAATGGATAGTGTTTGGGAAACGTTTTCTTTTACTAGCCATTTGTTGAAATTATAAGGTGTCTTTGTTGATAAAGACAGAAACTTGTGTTTTGTTTACTGAGCAAAGTGGCTAGTGGCAAAAATCTACTGGTCGAAACTGAATTTCTATTAGTCTGTGGCTAGTTGGCTATCGTTAGTGTCGAGCCCTGACTAGTGTTTCCGACAGTAACCGCGAGAGAGTTAATAACAGTGCTAATGAGAATGGAAGTGATAGTAGTATAATGATAACAGGGTTAGCAATAGTGAAAGTGTTTATAAGGTGACAAAGTAATAAATTACTGATTATTAAAAGTACGTGGATTCCAGTGTAACAAATGAAATATTATGATATTTTTCCTGTTTATAGGTTTAATGTTTTTAGCTGGACTTTTTGTCAATGGCCCATACGCCTTGATAACAACCGCTGTCTCGGCAAATTTAGTAAGTATAAAAGATGGTCTTAAATGCATAAAACCTGCATATTATTTTCAAATTTGCTTCTGATGCGAAGTTTTAATGAAGAAGTAAACTGTTGGTCTGTGCCGGAGCTGTAGAATATTGTCTTTCATTTTTGGCAGTTTAAAATTTAGTCTCAGTTCTTATTAATATTGCATTTGAGGAGCATGGTTGGTGCAGTTGTAAGATCTCTACTTTCCTGTCACAAGGTCCCCAGCTTGATCCCGACTTTGCCAAGATCTTAACATATGTCTGACCTTCTTTCCTGTCTAAGCATACTCAGCTTTCCATCCTTCCGGGGTAGGTAAATGAGTAGCAGCATCTGTTGGGAGCTAATCTGCAATGGATTAGTTTCCCGTCCAGGGGGAGTCAAAGACTCTTAACAGCTTAACACTACAGAAACCTGAGATAATCTCCGGCTTCATGGACCATTTGGCGTGTAAAGGATTTAGCTCTTATTACCATTACCATATCCAGTCAAATCACGATTGACAAACTGATGTTCTGTTAAAACTATAAAAGTAAATGAGACAAAATAACAACAAAACAAGACTGAACAGCTAACAAACATGTCATAAAAATAGCAAAAAGGAACGTTTTTTAAACCATTGTTCATAAAGGTATCAAATAAACATTGCTTACAACTCAGTTTCAATTTTTTTTGTACACCTGCTGAAGCCACTAAAATGGCCTCATCTCCACCTCAGGGCGCTGAATACATATCGCTAAGGTCACAGGTTCTAATTCCACTAAAAGTACTTTTCAGGCTTATTTTGCACGATTGCTTATATTTCCTTCATAACCGTTAACTTTATCATAATGCAGTTGTGGCATCATCACTCAGTTGGTAAGACCACTGCACCAATATTGTCGAGATCACTGGCTCACATCTTGTTGAAGCGTGGTAGTGTGTTTTTTCTTAACCACAATGATCATTCGTAACATCAAGCACTATTTAAGTAGCCCAAAAGATTAATTATTATGAAGTGTATCAGTTTCTTTGACAACTATTAAATATCGATATTTACATAGGAAAACTAGCAACATATTGTAACGATCCACAATGAAGTAACTCAGTTTTGTTATATACAAACTATCAAAGTCCATTTTTCTCTTACCCTTATTGGACTAGAGGACTTCACAGGCATGTACCCCTAAACAAGTTTCGCTGTTTCCCGGCAACCAAGCGCTCAGCGGGCAGTAATATGTTATGGACCGGTAAATAACAAAACCGGAAGTTAATTGTTAGTCAGTATGATTTCGAAGGTTCACCAAACACAAGTTTGGATACAACATACTGTTTTCAGAGGTTAAGGTCATTAAGTGTTAATTGCTTGATTGTGAATGTGACTAGTATTTGGTGTTCAAAAAAAATTGGAACCAAACACGCCTGTCCAAATAGATAAAACAAACAAATAATAGATCTCCTGATAATGGAGATTTGATTGACATTTATTTTAGTGTAATGTTTGTAGGTTTGATACTAAGAGATTATTACGTCTGATGTTTTTACAAACAGTCTGAGCGAACGAGGTTAATAAATCACTTATTAGTTGACGTTTTTTTACTTTTGGTAATTTATCCCATGCCTACGTCAAGGGAAATCGTCGGAAATATCCGACAATTTTCGGAAATATCCGACAATTTTTGGAACGTTTTGGAAATGTTACAAAATTGTTTCTTATGCATTTTTGGATTTTCGAAAATCTTCTAAAAATCTTCTGCAAACTTCGGAAGAGTTCGGAACTTTTCGGAAATTTTTTTGGAAGTTTGTTACTATCAGTTTTTGCGTTTTAAAATATTTTCTGAGAATCAACATCCGGGAAATTGGTTTGAATACGCGCGTCAGCCAATCAGAATGCGAGAAATTGCAAGTTCCTATAAGAAAAAGGAGTTTTTTTATACTGTGGCTTACAGTCTCATCTTATTTTAATAAACATAATAAACTTTGCAACCGGTTACATTGTTGTTTATATTCCATTTATTCAATACGTTGTTTAAGTTGGAAATAAATTAAAACGATCGGTTATTTAAACTGTAGGGAACTCATGATTGTCTCCAAGGTGACACAAAAGCCATGGCAACAGTAACAGCTATCATTGATGGTACTGGCTCAATGGGTAAGTTTCTGGTTGTTCATACCTTAATTATGCTTACTACAAAAACCTATTCACCCATTGGCAACTGTACAAATTTAGGATCCAAGTGGTAACAACCTTGTGTGCAGAAGTGGACCATTTTTGTCAAATCGTTTGTCTTGCAATGCACAGTCTGACTGAGCCCGTGTTATAAAGTATTTGGAAATACTGCTGAAGTAAGAATGGCTGCGGGAATCAAGCGAACTTCAACTTCCTTAGTTTTGAAGTTAGTTTTGGCTTATTCCTTTTTCTGAAGCTACTTTTCACCGTGCGTGCAAATGGACGCACTACTGTTGAATTTGTGCATCCAAAATAAACATTATTCGTCTCTGACGCAATGGCGTGCCCTAGATTCATCATTGCAGTCATTAAACGTTTTTGCTCCTGTTTATCATTCAGTCGTTCAGCAATCATAGCTAAGTGAAACATGAATTGTGTAAAATGGACAAGAGAAGTAATTATCGTGTTTAGTACTGGATTCTTAAAGGAGAACTGCAGGCTAAAGCTAACCAAATTTTGTTTGAATACATCGGTATAGTAGCTTAACTTTGTTAAAGTCTTTTTTTAATTTAAGTCAAATTACGTTAGATTGAATGTAGAAACGAAGAAAAAAACTCCTGCAAAGGTTTGGTACCTTGGTCGCTATTTAGCTTGTCAGCGCTATGGTATGATGTAGATTACGATAATCAGACGTAGATATGGCCTTGTGTTTTAAAATCTTGTTATTTTAGAGCGATCTTTGTCTTTTGAAGTTACTTTTCTCTTATGGCAGCCAAAAACCGCACAGTAACCATGTTTTTCCTCTTTCAAATCATTCTAATATCATAACCTGCGTCATAAACAACCGCTGACACCCAATATTGAGCCGCCTATCAAATCTTGTCAATTTGTTACAAGACCTCAAATGTTTCTGAAATGCTTGGCTAACAGCTAGCTTGAAAAAACTTCATATAGTGGTTCTTACTACGCCAAAATATTCAAACAATAAGAAATCATTTTTAGGGTTCAGTTCTTCTTTAAATTCCGAGCATGAGCCCTTCAAAATATTCAGTTAAAGTTTTGTTAACTTCTTACGGCAGTGATCAAACTCTTAAACTTTCCTGAAGTTGTTCAAGTTGTTAGTCTGACCTACTTCTTTTATCCAATAAGGTAAAAAGTTTGAAAATTGGAAAGGAAGAAGAAGTAGAAACCAGTTTGTGTGTGTTAATGTGTTGGGACGTAGGAAAGGATGCTTACAAATCAAGATTCCATGACTTCATTGATCTGTTCTGTAGGCCAATGACAGCTATAACAAACAATCATGTATACCGTTATTACATACTATGACTATTCACACTTATTCTACGCTTTAACAAAACTCAACAAAAACTCCAAAAAGTTTATCGATCGGTTTAGCGATGTCTGTAATAAACAGGCATCAACCCGAATTACAAACTGTGTTCTCCGAAACCTTGGGGCAACAAAATTTATTGAACATCTTTATGGACCATCTCAGGAATATTAGATATTCTTCTACTTCTTTCTATTCCGTATCTCGTGTGTGTTGTGAGGGTGTTAGCTTTTCTTCAGGGCTCGACACTAACGGTAGCCAACTAGCCACAGTCTAGTTGAAATTCATTTTTGGCAAGTAGATTTTCTATTTTCACTAACCACTTGGCTAGTAAACAAAATAAAATTGACTGAGGTAGTTTCTGTTTTTCTCAAGGAGGATATTCTAGAATTTTAACACTTGGCTAGTAAAAAACGTCTTTGGCTAGTAACATCAAGTTAGCATTCGCCACTAGACTAGTAAGTTGAAAAGTTAGTATCGAACCCTGTTTTCTTTAATTCATACATTTAACCTTGATTATAAATTTACTAAAGATTGCTTGAATTTCGGTAGGAGCCGCCCTCGGACCACTTCTAACTGGTATTATATCACCCACAGTAAGTACTGTCTTATCCATTCAGTTACTAGTGGAACTGAACCCGTGTTCACACCACTGTATTTTTGAAAGGTTTTCTTGTCATTTTTTGAAATGCTTTACTGGCGGATATTTGTTTACACCTTCCCCTTCATTAGCATATGTGCACCAGTTTTCTAATAAGGTTACAAAAACTGAAGCACTGTACATTGAAAGTGTTTTGTAAAATAAACTTCCTTTGAAAATATGAGGGCAATAAGCTAAACATTGTTCCTGTGATCTAATGGAGATTTTAAAGAGAGTGTTTGGCTAATTAACGGTTTTGCCCCCAGCCGTTTTGAGTATTTTGGAACCGCGATATCTTTTTAGAAACTGCTTGAATAGAGTCAAAGTTTTTATCTCTTTGTTAGCTTGACAAGCTTTCTCAATCTTTAGACTAAAACCGTAATTATCTTTGTTTGTTCGCTACCTAACGTTGTATGCTAATGAAGCAGATTGTAAACAATGACGTCAGCTAAGGTTCTCCTATAACTTCCTGTCTACACCAGTTTCCAACCGTCCATTCTAGACAACCCTGCAAACAATGACGTCAGCAAAGGCTCGCCTGTAGCTTCCTGTCTACACCAGTTTCCAACCGTCCATTCTAGACAACCCTGAACAACATAAAAAAACATCTGTTTCGTCACCAGGCCTTTCATGACTGTGTTTTAACTATGAACTACCAACCGTCCATTCTAGACAACCATGAACAACGGAAAAAAACATCCGTTTCGTCACCAGGCCTTTCATGATTGCATTTCAACTACGAACTACGATACACTTGGCTGAACTGACATATAGTTTAGCAGTGACTTTGGTCTTAGCCTTCTGTTTTGGAATTGCTTGAATTGTGTAAATGACCCCGACAATCGGTCGCAACATTATATCTAAGAAAATGTATTGAAAATACCATCAACTCTTTTCAAAATCCTAAAGATGAACTTTTAATTCCAAAATTTATGTTTGAAGAACAAAAAAACAGTTTTTTTATTAACAGGGTCCTGTGGGTCATTAAAAGTCATTATTGAAGTCTTTATTTTGTTTTTTACAGATTTAAAGCCTTAAAAAGGTCTTAAAGTTGCTAAAAAAATTTTGGGGGGTCTTAAAAGGCATTATAATATGTAATGCGAATGAAAGTGAGTTTTTCTTCGCGTCTTTGACCACCATTACATTGACTATGTCACACCACTCTGAATCTGTCGTTGTTGAACAGAACACTTATTTTTTCGGTTATAACATTTATAGATTTTTGTGAAAGTATGATCTTTTTCACCATGGTAAGTGTTTATTAGCATTCTTATCTCTTTAAGAGCTTCTTTTTCTGATTTTTTGGTATTGAAAAACTGGTCTTGAATGTTTTTACTTTCGACATTAAAAGCTCTTAAATTATTTGGTTCGTGAGCTGCAGGAATCTCGATTAAACTCCCATTTTGTAAACGTAACGAAAAGTAGGCCTCCACTCGCGCTAAAAATTTAAATAAGTTTACCAACAATCATTTTATTTTTAAGATACTATGGTAAACTAGAAAAATTAAATCCATTTTTGAAACTAAGAATAAGAATCGCCACCTTCACAGCTAATACACCAAGGAACTTGTTGTTGTGGGTCACGTTATATTGGTGAAACAAAAAGAAGCATGCACGGACGAACATGAAAAACCAGCAAATGAGACCGAACCAGCCAGGCATATAAGGGTAAACAATGGGAATCACACCTTCTTTGGAGAGTACTTCTAAGCAGCAAGAATATTATCAAGAGAAAAATCCTTGAGATGATACTGATTGCAGTTCACAAGCCGGACTTAAAGAAACAAGTGACAAGCCACCCAATTATTCTGTTTCCTATGGGAAAAACTTAATGCTTATAATCACAATGCTCGGCGTGATAACTTTTATCCCATTATGTCTATCTGTTCTTTGAAAATCTTCACATGTGAAAAGGACATTACTCTATCATATGGTAACAACTCAAACGTATTTTTTTATCAAGCATCAAGCATTATGAAATCCAGCTTTATCCATTCATTTATCCTCCAGGCAAAGTTTAGATAACACCTTTCTGTATTCGATCTTAGAACATAACAATTTTCTTTCCTGTTCATGCACCTTTCTGTAAATTGGATCTTAGAACACTACAAAACTTCTTTCCAAACAGGGTTGGAACAACGTGTTTTACATGCTCATGATTGCAGATGTTTTTGCTGCAGCGGTAAGTTGTGGAAGGAAAAGAAGTCATATTGTGACCCTAAAAATCTCTTCTCATTTTTGCTTTCCTTAAAATGCCCAAATTTTCAGCATATATTCAGTTTTCTCCTAAAATCCATTTTATTTTCTTTGTAATGATTTAGTGTAACTTATGTTATTCAAATTGTTTGACACTGAAACTGTAATTGGGCGATTGGGGACAGAAGAAGAGCTGAAGTTTTCTTCTAGATATTAATTTTGTTATTTACGAAGTAAAACATGTTCTCCCTGCCTTTATAACCTGGTGAAAACCGAGGCGAACTTTTAGGAGAATTCGCGAGCAGATCACCTGTTCGCGAAAGGGTAACTATAGGCTAAAGGGAGTTAATGGTGGTTTTAGGTAGGTAATGATAGTTAATTAACAACTACTCCTCAAAGGGAAGGTGAATGGTTTTGATATATACCGACAGGGCTCGACAAAATCTTGAATTCTTGCTTGCCTGGACAACTTTCAGCTTGTCCAAACACTTGAGTGTCTTGACTAAGCACTTCTCCATTGGGCAAGCGACTATGAAGAGTTACTTGCCAACCTCAAAATCTACTCGCCTCTGACGATCGGACGGGGGTTTTGTCAAGCCCTGTACCAAGTTGCAAAGCAGGGAGATAGTTGTTTTAGTATTTACCAAAACAATGGGATAAAATGCATTTTATTTTCAAAGAAACAATACAATGTAAACCTTTTTTCTATTCTTAGTACGCATGCTTTCTTCCGCCTCCAAATCAACTTGGATATCGCGAGTTACAGGAGCCAGTCAAAGCATGCGAAAATGCATATTGGTTGCTTTGGTAAATACTAAAGGGAGCTAATGTTGGTATAAGGGGTAAATATAGGTTGAAGGAGTTAATGGTGGTTTTAGGTGGTTAATAAAGGCTAAAATGGGTTAATGGTTATTGTTAAGGATCAATAATTACACTGTCTATCATTAAAACGACTGTTGGTTCTAATAAGTTTAGAGTTATTTTAAATTAGCTTTTCTGTGAGTGTTGCCTATACCATTTTCTAAGATTAGAAAAGCAAAATGTTTCAGTTGTTATGGTGTGAAAGTAAAGTTTTTTTTTTGAACACTGACATTTGTTTTATAGTTGCTGATACGACAAGTTTGGTTTGAATTTTCAAAGATCTTGTCAACAAAAAAACGACCTCTGTGAGTATTTGTAAAATCATTTTTTATTTGATTCAAGAAGCATTAAAAGCAAGTAAATGTTATTAAATTGGTCTGGCTTTAGCACTGATGATTTCATGGAATCAAGTAATGATTTCATGTTTAGTTTTCAAATTTCAGTATTAAGGCAGAGTCATGCGAAACGACTTTGTCCCAAATGATCTAACTTGATAAGTTCCATTTCAGGTTGATTCATGATCTCACTTGTTGAGTGTCATTTCAAGGTGGTTCATGATAAGTGTTATTTCAGGATGATTCATGGTGATTCAGGGTGATTCATGATGAGTGTCATTTCAGGGTGAATCTTGGTGTCATTTCAAGGTGTTTTATGATAAGTGTCATTTCAGGGTGATTCATGATAAGTATCATTTCAGGGTGATTCTCACTTGTTGAGTGTAATCTCAGGGTGATTCAGGGTGATTCATGATGAGTGTCATTTCAGGGTGAATCATGATGAGTGTCATTTCAGGGGGATTCAAGATAAGTGTCATTTTAGGGTAAATCGTGATGAGTGTCATTTCATTTCATTTTTCTCAAATAACCATGTAGTGCTTTTTTATTTAGACTGCCGAGGCGTGTCTCATTTGCCCAGTCAGCGTACCACGGACACACTTAGGTGAGACTATATCTTCATAGAATAGTTTCATTATAGTTCTAGTATTTGTTAGATTGGTTTACGTCATTCCTTGTTTCCTTAATTGCAATAATTTACATTTAGGTAAGGTAGGCAACCTGACGTCACGGCGGCCATGTTGGTCTACCCTTAACAAAAAAATTTGATTAATTCTTTGTTTGAGACACCAACATGGTCGCTATGTCTCTTATCTTTTATGTCTTCTGGTATTGTATGAAAACCAAGAATTGATACTCCTATTAAACGGAATTACTTCCAACAGCTGCTGCTTTCAGAGCTGGTAAGAGTGCTGCAGCGGTATCGTAGGGGTCACGGGTTCCAATGTTTCAGTGTGCAATTTCCTGTATTTTGATTGGTTGACGCACAGTCTGTCAAAATGCGTATTTGGTTGACGGCTGTGTTCGGTCGATACTGTCAAGACCTCGGTCTGATATTTTTCCATACAGACCTTGCGCTCGGTTAATAATCTCTTAATATCACTTCAATTACTTTAATCACTTCGGCTATGCACTTTCAGAATACTAGACCTCGGTCTGATATTTTTCCATACAGACCTTGCGCTCAGTTAATAATCTCTTAATATTTTATAATTTAGACCCTAATAAGTTTTACACCCTAATGAAAAAAGAATTTCTAACTGACATATCGGACTGTAGTCCTTTTGTCGGAGCGAATGTGTGGAAGATAAATAAAGCCTGTGGTTGGTATGTAGTGATTCAAAGATAGATGAGATGATAGGTATGTAGAAAAATGAAAGAAAATGAAAGGATGTCAATGTGTTAGCACTATAATGGCAGCATAATTTAAACCTTGGAATATGCGTAACAAGTTTATCTGTAACAAATCGCCATTTACTTCTTATGACGGTTTTTTTATCTTCAATGATTTTTATACTTCGGTTTGTCTTGCAGGTGACGGGAGTGATTTAAACACTCAAGTCCGGACTCGGAAATAAATTATAATTAAGTAGATATTTTTATATGATAAGTTTGTGGGAGAAATTATATATCTTGTTGAACAAGAATTTTTAAAATTATGAATTACTATTTCAATAACTATTTTCTTTACATTAGATTTCTTTCAGAATGCTTTGTAAAAAAAACGGAGTCTTGCGTTACACTTCTTACCTTATTACCACACGTCCTAGTTGGTAATAACAGGAGCCCATTATGTAGGGGCTTGACACGAGCATTGTGTTTGCCTTACCCCATTTTTATGAGTAAGGCTATTTTTAGACTTACCTAATTTACATAGCACTAGTAATATGATTGACCTAATGTTTACGTTCCTTGGATACTGCTCTAGGGGAGCTTAAAAGCTCCCTCTTCACCTCATCACAAACCTTTTCAATATTTTCTGGAGAGGAAATTCAAGTGGTCATGTCTTCAAATTTTCCGGGATTCAGTTTTTGGTGAAGGCCTTCGCCTGTTTCCTTTTGTTTGCAGAAACCGAGAACTTGTCTGAATGACTTCCACGGAACAATGGTTCTACAAATATACATTATATTACTTTTATTTATGGGCTCAATTTCTTTTTCTTTTGAAGTTTTACTTGAGACCTCGCTCAAATCTTCCTCGAATTCGGTACCACTGGAATCGCTATTGCTTGTCCTATCGCTTTTCTTGCTTTCGTCCGCCATCTTGAAAACAACTCGGAATAGGAAGTGGAAAAATGTGATGACGTCATTACTGAAAAGCGATCTCTCATTGGCCAATTTTTGGCACCAAGAGAATCTAAAAATAAACACACGTGAAAATGGGGTAGAAAGACCGAATGTCACCTATTCAAGCTTCAGCTCGTGGACTTCCGGTAATAAGTGTTATTTTCGTTTTTTCAATACCTTAAATTCTACAAAATGTGCCGAATTAGAAACGATGACGTCAGCAAAAATTCTCTTATAGTCGAATTTCAGATAAAGTAATGTTTGTTAACAAATATTTTTAAATTATTAACATAAATCCGCCTGTAGAAATCGTATACATTCTGTTGTATTTTCTTTTCAAAACTGACTTGGCAAAGCCAAAAGCAAAATTATTTCCTGTATTTTAATGATTTTTGAATGGCATGATTTTTATCTGAATTCAAATTGTGTATTAATAATTGTAATTGTACTGAGTGGAGTGCGACTTGGTCGAAAATCGTACGCGTGATTTCAGAATTGAATGAGAGCGCAGCGCGAGTTTGATTTGAAGTCACAATTACGATTTCAGACCAAAATTGCATCCCAGTCAGCTCAATTACCAATTAATTATATCCATTCTGAAATTTTTATTAAAGGATGGGTGCCGTCTATGATCAAACACAAATGATTGCCCTATTCCGTTCCGTTTATTTAGCAATTTTTAAAAAATTGCTCTAGCTGACCTTATTGGCAATTTGTAAATTTTATTGTTGTAACTTTGTTTAGTAATGTTTCATGTAAATGAAAACAGAAATAAACTAAACAAACCGTTCTTTGAAATTTTGATGTTGTTGCTGTATGAAATATGACACAAATACCCTGGAAAATTCCGAAGCGCTGGCTACCCCATTAAAATAGCTAAGATTTTATTATGATTTTATATTCTGTCATGTTATCATTTAAGGGTTAGTTATGATTTATTAGTAATCATATCAGTTGCAGTAATAGTGAATGTTAGCAGCCATGGACAGCTGACAATTGTGCCTCGTCAGCATATTATAGCTAAAAAACGGGCTAAGGTTCCCAGCTTATCAGTTATGAAGCTACATCCTTTACGAACCTAGCTTTCGATTGTGAGCTGCAATGGAGAAAGCAAATCATTGAAATCAGTCAAAGTCTTGCTTTGATACAAGATAAAAGTAAAAAAGCTAAATCCTTTACGAGCCTAGTGGCCCATGGAGCCGGCGCTTATCTCCGGTTTCTGTAGTGTTACCGAAGCGGATGACAGTCTGGCTCCCTCTGGACAGGACACTAATCCATCGCAAATTAGCTCCCAGCAAACACTGGTACTCATTTACCTACCCCGGAAGGATGGAAAGCTGAGTTGGCTTAGGCGGAATAGAATGTCACACATATATTCGAATCTCGGCAAACTGCTGGGATCGAACTGGGGACCTTGTGGTTGGAAAGCAGAGATCTTACGAACTGCGCCAACTACGTCCGCCCTTTCAGTTATGAGCTGTGGCTTAAATGTTAAAAATCAAGTAATGTCGCGTTCTCGGCTGTCGCACGTTTGGTATGTTTGTACGTCCGAGCACGCCAGCTCAACCACAGCACAAAAACAGAGACGATTATGGATTTTCTTCCATTAATCTCGTCTGATGCGAAATTCGAGACTAAAACTAAAGCTAATTCCTTTAGGCGGTATATCAATGAGAATTGACAAAAATAAAACAAATTTACGTTTGATTCTTCTCCAAAGTGCTTAGAAACTAATTTACTTCTAACTCACTCTTTTCAAACCGCTTGATGACATTTCAGTCACTATTAAATATTGATTTATTTATCTTTAAATTTCAATCTTAGGAAGTATTAATGAGAAAGTCCCATAATTTTGACAGGAAATCTGCTTTATGATAAGGTACAAATATATGTCGTTAAAAATACTTTTCTATGTACAACATTTTGTTAAAAATATAATATGGTTGCTCTTGAAAAGTTTGTTCCCTTAATGTGGTGTGATTAAGTTAAGCTCCAAATTAACAACTTTGTTCAGCGGATGCTATTGTGTTTGCATTATCTTTTTTACGTCCTCGTTATGCGCCATCTGCAAAGGGCTTCTGTTGTCAACATTTTTTGCCAGCGGATTCGCCCCAGCTTTCACAAGTCGTAATATATTTCGCTGGTCTTTAGCTGCTGCGGCCATGTGCAATGCAGTATCCATTGTATCAGCTGTGGAAACAGATAATACAAGGTGATATTGGTCGTAGAACTGGTGATTTAGCAAGGTTGTAATGGTACCTGTAAAGCCGGGATCATTCTTCCACAGAAAAATTTGAGGCTAAGACTGTACAAACTTAATAGGTTGTTATTGTTGTCAGTCACACCAGCAATACACACAGTTGTAAGTATTGTAAAACTGCATTGGAATTTAGGAATATTTAACTTCGTAGTGAGGCTAATATAAGACTGTACAAATTGAATACGTTGTCATTGTTGTAAGCGGCAACAAAAAATCGAAAATGCTCCGTTCTTCAATTTTTTTTTTTTTTACCTCCGGCAAAATGTTTTGTAAATTGGGCTGCACTTATCAGATAATCTTCCTAAGCTGACTGTTAATGAATGACAGTTAAAACTGGGCCACGTGTGGGAAAATGTATGAACTACATACGTCAAAACAATAATTAGACTAAAACAAAACTTTCATATGGTCAAAACAATATTGCTTATCATCACGTGACCTACCTGTTGCCATGTCAACATCGGCACCCTCCCTAAGCAGTATTGACGTAATTTCCTTTTGGCCACAGCGCACTGCATGATGTAACGGCGTTAAACCCCTTACTGACAACGCGTTTACGTTTGCTCCGCTTCGCAAAAGCAGCGCCACAATCTCGTCGTGTCCCTGACGGACCGCAACGTGTAGCGGGGTCCATTGCTTGCTGATCGTTTTGGCTTCAATATTTGCTCCTTGTTGTAGTAAGGCTTCCATGAATGCGAGGCGTCCGTTTTCTGTAGCATAGTGAAGAAGGGTTTTCCCGTCTCTAAACGTTTGGTGAATGTCAAGTCCATGTTTGAGTAACACTTTTAAACAGGACATGTAGCCACACCACGCGGTAAGCATAGCTGCTGTCAAGCCATCGCAAGAGCGCGTGTTGATGTGAGCTCCTGTGTGGGATGCATTGATGTAACAGAGTCAATATAGGGACCTGTAGGCTACTCTTACATGGTACTGCTTAAACTTGTGAGCGATCGAAAATTTGCACCTTTTGGCGTTTTGTGTACGCGGAACTAGCCGAATCGAACAAATATTTGATCGGCTAACCGTACAAGTTTTCGTCCTGCAAAATCGAGGTCAAATTTTTGTTTAGTGCCGTCAAAAAATGATCGGTGCCGTGTAAACGCCTCAACCGGGTAAATGTTTGAATAATTAGTGGTTTTTGACGAGATTACTCATCTACCTGGCTGCACGACTCCAATCTGCGCATGTTCCCGTGGTAAATGGCTGACAAATAACAGCGGGCTCTAAGTATGATCTCAAAACAGCCGGTCTGGTATTAACGAAAGATATTTTCGTCCGGAAAAAGATACGGTTTCATGAAATAGTATGTATTGTGCAAATTTTCGACCGGTTAAAAATTTGACCGGTACCAAGTAAGCGTAGCCTTAGTAACACGGACGGCGACGCAAACGACTACAGTTCAGAAAAAAAAACACATTTCCGGCTAACTCTTCACTTCTTTTTACGGTTCATAAGAGTTTTGGTTACTTTACCTTAAACTTTGTGTCAAAAGTAGTTGTCTCACCATATTAACACGACTCATCATGTATATATACATAGAGATTACTTCATAGAAAATGCGCGCGTACGATTTATATTCACGAGTTGGAAGTATTAGAAAACGAGCGAGTGAGCGCAGCGAACGAGAGAGTTTTTGATACGTATCAACGAGTGAATAAAAATCGTACAAAACATTTTCCATGCTGCAATATGTTCATTTCATAGTACTGAGATTTCTTTTTTGTGTAGCAAACAAACATTTCGCACAAACGAGGCGATAAAAAGTGCAAAATAGTTTCAATGTAAAATCGCTCAACAGCAACAAGAAGAGATAATATATCTCTACACAAGAACTATTAATGATAAAATCTAATAAAAGCCAATGAAATTTACAACATTTAAGACTGTGTTTATCATGTATCAGCAACGTCAAATGTCTATGAAAATACAAAAACAATCTCTCTTACCATCTTTTGTGCGAACCATGCAAGATGATAAATTGGCAAAAATGTATGCATTTAGCTATAACGCTGGAATATCTTCAATTGTCCTGTCTTCGTCCTTCGTTTCAAAAATTTTTCGAGCAATCTTACATAGCGCGCGGTTTTTTAAGTGCAGCCGCTCTTGGATAACGTAACCTTCAGTACGTTCATTCATCATCAGTGAAATTTTGTCGTTCGCGTTTCAGATTGGACGAACGATATATTTTCACGGTGAAATTTTGTCGTTCCTACTCCTAACTGGCTACGTTTACAATCAGTACGATTTTTATTCACTGCGATTTTGGGGGGTAAAATCTCAGTACCTATGTAATAAATAAAGATCTCACTCTGTCTCTAGATCTTTCCATGATGGAAAGGGCAACAACATTGCTTAAAATGCCTGAAAAGCATGACTACCAAGGAAACATCAGACCGAGGATAGTTGAGTGTTTTTAAAATCAATTTTTTCTTGTTTTGACTCCATACAAATATACTGTATTTGTGTATCCAGAAAAACGTCAGATCAAATAGCTATTTTTGTTTTAAAACCAAAGATTTCTATTTTAATTCGACACAAATACTGTGTTTGTGTAAGTCCACACTGATTTTGATTACTTTTCAGAGTTTGGAAGATTTGTAAGATCACTGATTTTGATTTAGGTGTCCTCAATTAGTTTACTTCTATTTGAGCTAGAACCTCTGACACGTTAATAAAGTTATCATTATCGTCATTATCATCATTATCATCATTATCTTTATTATC
>JAOBAY020108446.1:0-17016 GCA_025331085.2 Zoanthus sociatus | reverse complement strand
CACAGCTCAGCTTTCTTTGTAATGCGCATGCTCTGTTGACTTGTTCTTTGAGATATCCGGATACTAGCAAAGAGAAAAGCAAAATATGAATCACGTATGTATGGTCATATTTCTGTCACAACCTGGAGACAGCCATTTATATCGCTCACGTCACATTCATGACGCTATGAAAATACACTTGTTGACCAAACAAAACGCACGTATTTTCCAAATTACTTAAGAATTGACTTTGTAATATATATAATACACATTTTTTATAAGAACCAGTAAATTCTGCTGAGGTTCATTGTTCTTAATTTTTTGGCTGTTTAGTCATCCTCGATTTGTTCTTAATAAATTTGTTCTCATTCTCGTGAGCGGTTTGAAATGAAAAATATCAGAGAAAAAGACAAGGTATTGAAAACACTGCTGATCGCCTGATTGAAGAACTTTTAGTATTACATGAATACGTGTATCATTTGGTACGATAGGAGATATATTAAATGTGAAACGGTGCTTCTGTGTTTTTACTGTGCATATTGCGAACTTGAATTACAAGATTCGGTAACGTTTCAACTACAAACATTTGAATTTTTTTTCAGTTCTTAAATTGTTCTTAATTTTCGGCCAATCCGATCCTCGTTGTTCTTATAAAATTGTTCTTATAAAAAAAACGTGTATTAGTTTTAAGAACTATTTTGAAAAGAGATAAATAATGGTTTTGGTCTCAATTGCAGAGCGTCAGGACGATCAGAACAGCAAAACAGAAATTGTTGCTGGACTTCTTGGTGGGATTACATTTGTTTTTGTAGCTGTTCTTATCATTGCTTCATTCTACTTCAAGCGCAGAGCACAGACAAGTCGTTCTTTGTATAAATCGAATTTCATAAGCCCACAAGTTGCCTTAGAAAAGTTCCACAAAAAATCTTGTCCTCACCATCAAGATGGATACACATTTGACCCAAGCAATGAATGCTCTCTCCTGGGTAGGTTTTCATTAATGTAAGATGTTTGGAGCGGCTGTGTACGATAGTGAAATGAGCCTGGGTACCAGGTTGCTGTTAAGCGACGTCAGAGAAAATATTTTTTCTCGGTTGGGGCTTGTTGTCGAGTGGCCGAATATATAGTTATGAAGTTATTGGAATAGTAAATAATCTTTGATTATTTTGTAAAAATAAATTTTGTTGATGTTTGTTTCTTTATGGCATACTAAGTTGTCAAAAAACAGCAACATCAGATCTTATTGTATAATTCAGAGACCAGTAGTTATCATTATAGTCAAACGAGATTTTGAAAGTGTCACTCAAAACTATTATGCATCATTTCCAGGACCACTTTTTCTAGGACGATCCCTTAACACAGTGTATTATAATTCTTTTGATCAAATCATTTACTTTATATTTTCTTCTTCAAATTCTTTCATTGCTTCACTTTTTAAAATATCTTCCTTCGGTTTAAGAAAATGCTGAAATAATTTGTGATTTTTTGATACTACGCAGGGATAGAAACAGGATCTTTTTCATTAGATATTCACACTATTAATCACTCAGAATTTTTAGTCTTTCCTATTTTTTACAAGACTTTTTCATTTACATTGTAGCACCAGCCGTTAGTTTTCAATACATTACTTTGCTGCACTTAATGCAATGCTCTTCTGTTTTCGTGTGGAACCCGAGTTTCCGCGACACAGGCATCATTCAATCAACATGTAGCTACTGTTATGAAAACGTTGCTTTCAAGCAGAACAGAGCATACATTTAAAATAAACTTTTTATGAAAGGGAGCACAAACATTTCGAAATCTTTATCGGTAGAAGAAAATATTTTACTAGACACTCGGACTAAGCTTTTACTATTGTGCGGACTAGCGGGCATGACTACCTCCAATTTTAAACCCTACTAAAGTACTAATGTGATGAAAAAGTTACTATTCAGGATAGAAAAGACGCTTTGGACGAATAAGTAACGAATTTCTGAAGGTTTACATTTTCTTTATATATTATGATGTTATGTTTGATTGGCTTTGACCTATCTAAGTGCAGTTCTTTATTATCGGAATATTAATCTAAGACTGTAGATTTCAGACTCACCAAATATGTGTTTGTCATAAATGGAATGCTGCGTCGGTGTTTATGCAAAAACAGTTTTATATATAAATTGATAACTTACACACGATAGTGAAAGGAGTTTTATAACTAACGTTTCGCACTGTAGTCATTCGTTGGAGTGAATGTGATTCATTCATGCATTCCAACGAAGGACTTTAATCTGAAATGTCAGTTTTAAAATTCTTTTCCCTACGGTGTAGAAGTTATCAATCTAAAAAATATGTATTTCTTCCGACAGCTGCACAGGAAGAAGCCATTCCGACTCTCTACGATGTATTTGTAACATACAGCTCGATGGATGGTGACTGGGTAAAAAATCTCGTTTCCATGCTCGAGTCTCGAGGATTGAAGTGCTGTGTTGATTATCGCGACTTCTTACCTGGGAATGCAATCGTTACAAATATTGCAGAAGCAATTTATCAGAGCAAAAGAACATTAGCCATTTTATCTCCTGATTTCATAAAGAGTAATTGGTGTCAGAGTGAACTGCACCATGCTCTGGCACGAGTTCATAACCACAAAGTTGTACCGGTGTTGTACAGAGCATGTACGGTGCCAATAGAACTGAAAAGTAAAACTTACATTGACTGGGAAAACCCGGACGTAAAGCCTCATTTCTGGGATACGTTGGAGCGGGCATTGAAAGAGAAGCCAACTGTTTGTTCGTGTATCTTGGAGGACGTGTGACAAGTTCAGGAAATAAATGATTGCGAGTGCAGGCGCTCGTGTAATGGAGTTGATCTTCTGTTTGTCAACTTGCCTATTTAGCAAAAATTGAACATTGCATGGCTCGTGTTCAACTTTTTGGTCAAGTTAGCTAGTTCCGGGCGGTTGTACCAAAGAAAGATGATAAGTATACACTTAAATATACGAATATAGTTTTTATTTAAGACATGTTTCGACATTGTCGCAATGTCATCTTCAGTAGAATGTTACAAATTTCGAATATATAAACCTAAAATGATTGACCGCTACATGCTTCAGTAAGAATTATAATTGAACTTTTGACAAGTTAATTATGCAAGTTAAATATAATTAATCATTGTAACGGTTTTTCACATTCTACTGAAGATGGCTTTGCGAAACATAAACTATATTCGTGTATTTGAAGTGTATACTACGTTTGGTGCTTCAACGTTCTTAAAGATGAAAAAAATGAAAATAAAAAAAGATTAGTTTTGTAATAAACCGCATTTTGTGTTTCTTTTTTCCTAAACGAAAAGGGCAGTTCCCATTGTCTATAAGTTATAATTCCGTTAAATGTGTAAGAGTGATAAATTGCATGTTTTAGTCATACATTTAGGTAGCGTGAGACCATGCATTACATGATTGTATCACAGAATTAGTGTTACCCTAAATAGTAAATATTGATTCTGGCTTACCCTCGTACAAAATCGAACTTGGACACGAATAGTAAAACTATTGTGATAAAGAAGAAACTTGCCGAAGAAGAAAAAAAGAAGAAAAAGCCGTTTTAACTTGTGGTTTCTTTGTATACACACACGATGTGTACACACGATGAGTCTAAAGAACAGATTTATTCATTATATAGGTGAGAATTTTTAGGAACAAATAAAAGGCAAAAAGGCACATGAGTTTGTGTACATTCCAAGAACAGTATAGCGATTGCTTTTCCCTCTATCTGCTGCATGGAGGTGTTGGAATTTATATTCGTGATGATTACGAATACTTTGTTATTGAGAAAACATCAGAGAAAGCTTTTCAGGTTTAGTCAATTGAAATATTTGTATCCGGAAAGCAATCCAAATAAACTATTTTCTATTTTCTATAAAAAACTAAGTAAGTTAGATAACAAACATATTCCCTTAAAACCCCTATCAAAACGAAAGGTCAAGCAATTCACTCTAAACCATGGATAACAAAAGGCTACAAAACAGCAATAACTGTTTAAGTCAAACGACTCTTGTCGATATAAATTAAATGGAAATCGAATTGTAATCTTAACGAGAGTAAGCAAAAAAATTTCAATGAATTTTTAGTTTAAATGTGTCTAATTTAAAAAAATACACGGGAGGGTATCTGTGAGCTAATTGGACTTAATAAAAAAAACACACTCGTCATTGCAGTAAAAAAAAACAAACTCTACTCGGCACGCAACCAGCAAAGTTTTTCTTGGAGGTTTAATTTAAAGGTAGTAAAGCAGGTTAATTTCTGCTTTTACAATTGTATCTATAAATACTGTCTTTTCTCTGTCATAATTAAGTTTTCCGCTTTTTTTCATTCGCTCGTTCGTTCATTTAGTTTCGCTTGTGTGATTCATTGGGTTAGTAACATTAGTGTTTAACCCACCGGCAACACAACCACCGCAAGCGCTGACGCAAACAGACGCGTCACGGAACGCTTCTGTCTTACCGTACGTTTGATCGAAATGATGATAACAGAAAACGTTTGTCGGGACCGCTTTGGAGTAGAAGCCAGCGGCAACAACCAGTTGAAGTTCATCGTTAGGAAAACCACGCGGACTGGATTCAAGTCTGGCTTTTGACAAGGCAGGAGCGCTGGATAGCCGGGGATCTTGCGGAACATATGGTTGGCAGAGCAAAAACAACACACCAATAGATACAGCCAATGCCAAGGCTTCCGGAACTTCATCGCACTCCATCGGGATTGACACGCGTCCAGTGGCAAGGTCAACGTGCATAAAACAACGACGAAAAGCATCGTCTACGCAAGGAAGGGCAATCGAATACTCCAGGGAGTTCACACTTCGATTCACCTCAGTGTATAGATTTCCTCCTTTCATGCTGAAAAATCCCAGCTGCAGATGTCCAGGAGACCCACCGAAAATGTTACGATTGTACAAAAGCCATCTACCGATAGCGATTCCCCAGTCGTATCTGCCTTTGATAAGCATGGCCCTTTCGCCACACGCAGGCTCGTAAGAACAACTTCGTTTGTTGTTGTCTAACTGCGCTTGTTGTGGAAGAGTTTCTTTGTCTATAAGGTGTGATGTAGCTACTATGTTACCATAGCAGTCAATGATTTCTATAACAGATAACTTGAGCGGCGCAGCGTGAACAACTCGGCAGAAAAACGACTCTACATTAAAATTGTTGATCACTCTGTGAAGCAGCATTTCACATGGAACTGAATGTTTTTCTAGCGTAGTCGATGACAGAAAAAGCTTTGGAATCGCAAGAATGTCGGCTGGATGCCGAAGTTGTTTGATTTCTGTTTTCTTGTCCGTGTTTACTATAAAGTTGTAACCAAGAATCTCCGGAGGATCAAGGATTCGTGTTGTGAACTGAAATTCAGGGCCATCTTTGAGCTCAAACGAGTGCTTAAACTGCTCAGATCCAAACATCTTGATCACTGCACTGATAATTTTTTCCTTAATACTCAGGTGCCGATCTACAATCTTGGTGCTTTGACATAGTATGCCACACTGCGCAATCTCAACTCTCAATCCGCTGTTCGTAGTGGTGTCAAGCTGGAAACAACACAAAGGTTCGGCTGTCTGGGGGGCTGAATAACTTCCTTTAACCTTCTTGCGAAACAACACGCGTGAGCTATTTTCTAGGAGGAGCTTCACTTTAAAGGTTTTGGTTGGGTTGAGGTTCTTTATTTCTAAACTCAGCAAAGCAATGTTATACCTTTTATCGGCAAAATCAAAGTAGAAGCCCCTCGGTGTGGGAGGAGGTGGGAGGGGCGCTTCTCCCCGGTACATGGCTCCGGGGATTTTGTACTGCAGCCCGTATTGAGACCACATGGCGTTCGTCTTTTCATCAGCGATGGAAAGTTTTGATTTAGAAGAACGATCAACGTTCGTGTCATCATGCTTTAGTAAGCTTCCAAACAATGCTATCGTATCGTTCCTGTAGGCCAGCGGATGTAACTGATGTACGTGCCAGATAAGATCCATATCGTAGCACGGGACTAAATACATTGCAGGATGAACTTTCTTTAGTTTGAGAAAGTACCCATAACGTTCAATGGCTTTTGATAGGAACTTTGCATCACGATAATGAGGAAGCGATACTTGGTAGTAGAACAAACGTTGACGACTTGCAGCTGCAATAAGATCGTAAGTGATGTGCGATTTATAACTAGGACACGACAAAGGCGTATGGTCTAGATCAATTTCAAAAGGTTGTCTTGGAAAACACGCTTGCCAAATCCTCCTTGCTTTCTCCTTTCCCTTCTGTCTATCTTCTTTGCCCATAAGTTTGTGATCAACCAATCTGTTAACGATCCTGAGGCAGTCCCGCTCGTAACCCTGAGGACACAACATGTGCACGTGCCACACCCAGGCAATGTCCAGGGGGGGCACTAAAGCTGTGCTGCGACATTGTGCAACCAATGGTAACCAAAACAGCTCGTACCTGTTCGACGAAAAATGATAAAACATAAAATTGGTTTGTGTTTATTCCTACTTTAATTCCTAACGTGACAAAGAGATATTTGAAAATAGTCTTAAACTGAGACTTTTATGTTGGGTTATCAAATACTAAACACAGAAAACTTCTTGAGTCGGGAAACCGTTAAACTAGAAAATATTTTTCTTCGCCAAAATAAACTTTTGGCAAATAAATTTAACAATTGGATAGAGACCAAGACTTTTAAAAGCAAATTAAATTACATTTTAAATCAATTAACTCGCAAATAGCAAATGCTAGTCAGGGCGGACCAATCCTGAATTACATCATAAAATATAATTTTTGTGACAAAAAAAGTGGAAGAGTAAATTTATGAGTAGATATATATTTGAAGTATAAAAAGTTTACTAGAAAGGAAAAAAATATAATGATGTGTTTTTATATCTTGTTTATATTGTAGTCCTTGGGATTCATAGTTATTTCATTTATCCAAAAATAATTCTTCAGTTTTTAGAATTTCCAAAAATGCATTCTTAATTCCTTCTCTAATGCTTTCTTTGATACGTTTTGAAGTCATGAGGTATCTAATTCTAGGTTTTTACACCAACACGCGAAAAGGCTTACTTTAGTACATCAAGTCTAGAGTTTCTAACGTAAAAGTGTTGGGATGTTGATGACATGTAGCAACAGTACGAATACTTTTAAGTTCTAGTTAATAAAACGCGTTGCGGTGTAACACCAAACATCATGAAAAACACCCAGACGAAGAAACTATTCTGTCTCGCTATATATTTCAGTATTAATAACTAACAGTTTTTTTTATTATTTTAACCAGAATCAGGGAGAAAGGCATACAATGGTTTGGAATCAAAAGAAAAAAACTCTCGCAAAGCGATTTGTCCAAATTTCCCTAACCACGTCAGTTTTTTAGTGGTATGTCCTTAATGGAAGATTTTGTAGCCTGTTTTCGAAAGAGAAAAGTAAATATTATTAACGGTTATTCAGTTGGGAATGACAATTAAACAAGTCTTGAACGTTGTGGTAGGACAGGCCGAGATCTAATCTCGTGGAGATCAGGGGGGAGGGGCCGGTTCCACAAAACTCCAATTAACTTAATCCTGGATTAGGATAAAATTCAAAGACTAATTTTTTAATAAGTAAAGCTTGGTTGATGCTTACAAAATTCTGTTTAGTTTTACCAAAAACGAAACATGTTAAATCCAAAATTCGAGCTCAAAACAAACTCATAAAAGGTAGGAAACAGAAACATGGATTAAAAAAATTAATCCTGGGCCCTGGGTACTAGATTAGCCGACACCAATTTCTAGATTCTCATTAAAAACGGTTGGCATCCTTACAAAAACAATATGCCGTGGATTTGGGTCAATAACTTATAATAATGTTTGTTAAGACTTACTTAGAGCGGCTACAGAAACTGAAAGCATTTGACATTGAAAATTTTGATGCCGACATCTGCCAGGTTTTCCTTAGCATGCATACGTCAAAACTAGAGACAGACAAAAAAATTCTTGGCTATCTCACTTCAGGTTTAACTTAATTATTACAAATGAAAGTTATTTAAAAATAACCAAAATGGCTGCAATTGCGCTTTAAGAGACTGTTAATGTCAGAGCAATTTAATTTTGTGTGACATTGATGGATAAGAGATAACGACTCACCTTCTGATGGCATTCCTTAACACATTGGCCAAGAAAAGCTGAGGACGTTTATCGACTTCTTCAAGGAACTTCAACTCCATCAAGGCGGCCTGAAGAAGATCCACACTAACACGAACGTTGCCAGTTTTTTTAACATAGTGAAAATCGGTCGACATTGTTCTTGTTAGAATCGCAGGACAGTTCTGAAAAAAAAACAAATACTAAGCCGCTAATGATATTTGTTTAAAACCTGCATTAAACACGTTTTATTTATTAACGCAAACAAAAGTAAGTAAAATGTATAGTAATGAGTTTTAATTTCTTTTGACACTAATCCATCTGAAAAAACAGGTTTTCAAATTTAGATTATCTGAACTTTTTACTTATAGTGAATGAAATCCCGTAAAGTGATTTTTCATTTTGTTTTCCTTATACTATAGTTATAGAGTAGAGATGATTATTGTTGGTGTTATTCTACTAAAGTTTGGAATCAGTTAATGAAACGCTGTAAGTAGTACAACGCAGTAACCCGGCATTTTGTTTGTTTGAAATTGAAGATTATAAATGATCGGTTTCTTCTCAGTTTTATTTCATAATGAGCCTTTACAATGGATCTTTTAATGCAGAACCAGTAAATTTTGTCGAGGCTTATTGTTCTTTATTTTTTAGCTACCCCAGCCTTATATAATTTGTTCTTAATTTTATTCTTATTTCTGTGCGCGGTTTGAAATGATAAGAAATCAAAACAAAAAGACAAGGCATTGAAAAAGAATGCTGATCGTCTTCATTTTAAGGAGATCACTGTGAATTTAATATCTAAGATTACTAAACCCTGTGCATTTTATACCCATTTTGTTTTCAGCTGGCTCTGCTACAACGAAGTCATAACCCAAAATAGCAAGTTGCTTGAGGCAAAATACAATTGTGGCGCAATAAACAAGACTATAGAATTTAAAAAAAATTGACGCAGTGACTATACGTCCGGTTGCCGGACATGGCCTTCAAATTACTAAACGTTCGGCAGTCCATAGTTTTTAAACTTACCCTTTTTCGATTGAAAATGTTTAGAGTTTTTTTAGATCCCTCAAGCGCTTCCACACGAGCCAAAATTTCTAATTTTGTGTTTTACGTCAAGTCTCTATACATAGTATGCGAAACATCGAAACGTGACACTTGGAAAAATTCCTCCAGACACTGTCGGCCACGATCTTCAATTTACTAAACGTCCGACAGTCATTTTTCTCCAGATATTTCTTCAGTTAAAACTTACCCATATTCAATTGAAAATGTTTCCACACGAGCCAAAATTTCGAATTTCGTGCTGTTACAGTCTAGGTTTAACTTTTTCATTAAAGCTTCTTTACAACTCCACAAGTCCAGTCTGAGACAGCACCAAAGCCACTTGCTACAATTTCCCGCGCAATTGCAATCGAGCCAAGTCGCAGACCTTAATACAGCTCACGACAGGAGTGATAACGCAACAGAAGCAGGGGTTTCAATAAAAGCCAGTTACCGGCAGTCTACCGCCGCCTGTGGTACCTCTTACCGCCGTCCGTTGCCGTCCGTTTGGTCCTTACGGCTTTACGTCCTTACGGCCCCTTTAGTGGTCACAGCCACCTATTACACGTTCAATGGCCGCTTATATCTAATGTTATTGAGACCCCTGCAGAAGCACAGCACTGAGATATTTATGAAATTGCACCAGAACGATCTAAGTCAACTCCAAACATTTTCAATTGAATATTAGTAAGGTTTTAAGGAGATAAATTTGAAAAAAATGATTGCCGGACGTTTGGTAAAAATAAAATGAAGATCGTGCACGTCCGGCCGGTGTCTGCCTACTATGTACAGAACCAACATAAAACACAAAATTCAAAATTTGGCTCGTGTGGAAGCGCCTGAGGCATCTAAATAAACTCTAAACATTTTGAATTGAAAAAGGGTAAGTTTTAACGAGATGTACTAAGTTTGGAAAAAAATTACTACCGGACGTTTTGTAATTTGAAGACCATGTCTGGTTGCCGGACCTATAGTCACTGCCTGAAAAAAACTATTATAGTGAAAACATGTTTATCAATATAGAAATCAGAAAATATAAGTCACGTTTAAAAATAAATATAGTTCTGATCAGATCAGTTTGTACGGAAATATTATGAATGACATGGGATTAGGAAGCACGAAGTTGAGCATAAATGAATCAAATGGCAGGGAAAATAAGTGAAATCCTTTCCGCTTATTATGTATCAGCCCCTACCAAAAAAGACACCAGGGACTAACTTTATTTCCAAAAATCAGGCAAAATGTTTTTCTTTCAGCTAGCTAGTGACACACCGGGGAAATGGCAGCAAATAAAATTGGTAACAAGATAAAAAATAGAAATAAAGTGCAGCATAAAACTCAGGAGATATCTCACTGAAACTAGCTAGAAGCATCTATTTGACAGCTGTCATAAATTTTATATTAGTGTTTTCGCGTCCATGAGCATAGCAATCACAGATCCAAATTAAATGTCAAGAAATATTATTACCTCAATTGAGGTTGAACCTCGAAAACGCTATACTTTTTAACAAATCAGTAGTCATTATAACTTTTATGAATCAGCGATGAACACAACAAGCCGTAGTTGGTCAAAATCAGTTTCTTAACTGACTCGACTTGAGACAGCTTAAAAGTTAAACGATATTCACTTATAATGAAAGGACGTAACGTAATTTGCATTTTGAACGGAAAATCTGTTGTTTGTCTTCCGAATGATAATTTTGTTTGAAACAATAACAAAAGGATGAATAAATGTTTCAGTGAGTTATAGTTGAAGAAATTCCCAAAATTGACGTTAGCGTTTCTGAAAATAATTTTCACGAGAAACTACCACGCGTGACTGCATTCAATAATTGAACACAACTGTTAATTTGAAAATTCACATTTTTATTTTCACGATTACCGCATTATAAGCATAAAAAGCCAAGAAACGTCAGAGACTTCATTCAATTTATCGGCGTTTGCTGTTGTTTTCGTAACTAAAATGCAAATAGCGTGTATTTAATCATTTCCTTTTTAAAAGTGAAACTCTACACAATAATTTTTCGTAAGTATCACTTAAATTTTGAATGATATTTTTGACGTCAATGAACCGAGAGAGTTCTAACCAAAGGTAAAGTCACTTTAAGAGTCATTTACCGTATGATTAGTTTTCACACAATCATACAGCGTCGTATTTAGTTGAAGTTCTACCGAGACTCTTACCTTGAGTTTTTATGTTTGAAGTTAACACGCTCAGACAAGAAGAGTGGAACTTCTCTCAAATGGAGTTCAACTGGTACCGGTTCTTGAATTGTGTCCCCTAACACGCTTCGTTATCAAACACGTTGGTTTGTTGTCACTTTCAGATGAAAAGCTGAAAAAACATGCGCATGCGCCAAATTGTTTCCGTATGTCATTCATCGGAGAAGAAAAACATTCGTAATTTTAAAAGAAGATCGAGCTATTTTTATATAGTTTCTAAAAGCTCTTCTCTTTAGTCGACAATAGCATTAAACTAATCGTTTTAATTTTCTTTTTTCTGCTTTTGCTTTAGATGGAGCAGACATAAAAATAATAAGGATTAAAACCAATTTTACTAAAATGTTTACAACATGCTGTGAACAATGTTTTGTCAAAGCAAATCAAAGGCGGCTCCCTTTGTCGTATTATATTGTAATGATTATGGCGCCGACGTAAAGTGTGGTCTAATCATAATATTATTGTACTTAAAAGTTACGATGGATGGTTTTATCTTTCCGCATGGGGAAGTTATTGATTGATGTTTATCATTTTACTTCTCATGTTTTGAACAAACCCTAGATCCGTCTTCTTTTGTGTTAAGTCTTCAGATACTCCATTTTAACGTATTGATCTTCAAATAGAAGCTTGCGGGCACGTAACAATGGAGACGCAAAAATGAATGCTAGTTTCCTATCGTAGAAACCACTAAAGCAGATGAATCGAAATCGAATGTCCAAGCTTTGAATTTGGCATTGTAACAAGCAAGCAAAAAACTTTAGAGCTAATACGCTCAGTTTCAAGGTTTTAAACTTTGTTCGAAACAGTTTCCTCCCAGAAACGGGCAAATAACAATTTTAGGATCACAACAGAGCGCGCTCGCAATTTATGCGTACGAAACGTTTTTACCACCTCACTTAGATACCTCAACTGTTGCCATTAGGTGCAAAATAAGCTTTAAAAGGAATTTCTTTGAGACTTTTTTTAAAGATTTGTTATGTGCATATACATATGTTTATTCTATTCATCCAAGTGAGTTCTTCAGAAGAACTTTTTATACAGAATCATCTGTTTTGTAAGAACCGTGATTTGCACGACTGTTAGAGGATACGAATGTCGATGATTTAGAATCACCAAATATCGACTACTATGCCAAATAACATAAAAAGCTGATGAGCTTGTAGAAAGATTAAAATAAAAGCTCTATTATAATTTTTGTAGCAAAATAGCATTTCTTGAAGGAGTTATTGGCAAACAAAATTTTTGAATATTCAGTGTAAATGTGTGCGAGTGAGGCCATGTGACCTCAGCCACTACTCCAACATGGCCGCCATAATTTCAATGCGTGATTTTAAATGGATTTAACAATCTTATTATATTTCACTACGTAAATGACATTTGAAGGATACAAACAAACTCATTAATTTGTTGAAAATGTATTGATTTTATGACTTTTTGAAAACGTGACTCAGCGTTGTGTACTACACTTTTTTTTTATTAAGAACCAGTAAAATTTTGCCTAGGCTCAATGTTCTTATTTTTTTCAACAATTTGAGGCTCAAAATGTTCTTATTTTGTTCTTAACTGCAATAAATTTTTTGTGGTTTGAAAATCGATTTTAAAGGCCTTCCAGTGTTAATGTATGCCCAGCTTTTACATACATGTAAAATTTTGTGTATTTTACAGCAGATGACAGTGTAATTGTAATTGTTACAGTTGGAGTATACTTGTATTAAGTAACGAAATATATTGAATGTGTGATGCTCTGTGTGATGGCTGCTTGCCACGCTCAGTTTGCTATTTTTTCTCTTTTTTAATTCTTTTAAAATTTTCATTTCAGCCTCAAATTGTTCTTAATTTGTTCTTATTTTTCGGGCGATTTGAGCCTTACTGTTCTTATTAAGTGTGTTCTTAATAAAAAAAAAAAAAGTGTAACAAACCTTCGTTCACTGTAAAAAATATGCGCCTGCAATTGGTCAAAATCGATCACGTGATTTCGGTATAGCTGTAAATATACGGCTTCGCCGTGCAGAAAAAAAATCATATTAGTCTTCAGAATAATATAAACCAAAATGATTTTTATTGAGCTTTTACTCCAAGGAAAGTTTTCCTTTATCAGAGCATACACTCAAGTTATATAATTTGGCGGGCTTTTTGGGCACACGTCCAGCAGTTTTCCTGTCTTTTAGTTTTAGATACGTTTGAAGTTTGGGTTTCTTGTTTTAAAAGCAGTTTGGGACATTTTTGATCAGTTTTTCTGATAACAGGTTCGCAAGTCAAAGTCAAAGTAGAAGAAGTCAATACTAAATGATTAGGCTTTCTCCGCAAAGAGTTTTGTTTCGTTTCTTTGTATTTGATATTTGGAGAGCCAAGATAATCTCAGTGCAATCTTTCGCCGAGATATGTGTAGAATTTTTCATGAAACCTGATTTTTTTCACTCAAACTAGCTTTAGTACGTTAAAATGACCCCCTAGTTAAATTTTAAAAGTTTAAAGCAGCGATTACTGCACAATAGTGTAAAATAATTTCTACTACTTGATTACGTGAAGTTTGCTTGTCGATCAGTGTTAAAAAGATGCTAATGAATTTGTAATATCAACCTTTTCGTCTCTTTATAGTCCCAATGGGCTATAACATACATTCTCCGGAAAACTCTCCTGTTGTGTGGCTCTTATCCCCACATTTACTTTCTTTGCATGCTTGCCCTAGGATGTCTAAATTACTAGTTGAATAAACATGTAACTTTGGAGCTGAACTTTGAGCGTTCTGGTCGTTATTAGACTGTAGAATTTTCGATTTTATGAGTGCTATGGGGTGGCTGCTTTTTCATATTTGAATCTTTTTTTTCAGTTTTATTTTAATCTCAACTGATTTATCAAAACTATATCGCTTCATTTATTTTCTTAAACTTATTACAATGTAAACATATTTTTACAAAGAAAACTCATTAATTGCCAAACAATTCCCTTTCGAAAAGGAACATTAAAGTCGTGATTAGTAAAAACGTTAAACAGAAAATACTCAAATCTTTGACTCAGCTACATTCAACTTCAGCCTCGAGAATAGTCTTTTGAATAGCATCTATAGACTATAAGGTTTACAGATCTAGCTAAGTGTCGATATACAAGAAAAAGAGTCCACTTTATATTAGCTTAGACATTTGTTTAAGAAAATAATAAAAATGCCGGTAAACCAGAACCCATTTTTATTTATATGTTTAAGAAATACTGACTTTTCCCAAAATTTTAGCCAGTTTTCTATTATTAGAGAAGACACCACTGTCATGAAAGATAGAGGGGAATTTCCTTTTCTGTCGGCGCGTCATTTATTTAGACTTTGTCCTTCCTGGCAGATTTAATTAACGTTCCTCTACCTTGTGTCGTTTGGACATGAAAATCCTAAACAATTTGTTCTAACTTCGATCAAAACGAGATGGCAAAGAATTCAATTGCATAGAGCCTGCATAATCGAAACAATTTGTGATGTGTTTCATGTCAGCATAAACATGTGTTTAGCAAGCGAGACTCCACGACTTTCTGTTTATCACCAGGTGATTTTTTTTCTCTATCAACAAGTTAAACTTGAGACAGATGCTAAGTAGCGAAACATTATCCACTTAGTGACAGACAAGGAGGTCATCCAGCCTTATAGATTATAATACAAAAGTGCTATCAAAATGTATCAAGTACATACAACTTTATGACACCAGATAAACATTTAGTTTACAGATGAAAGCTTGATGGCTCATTAGAAAAGATACTCTCCTCAGTAAATTTAAAGAAAAACTTGGTATTTCAGTTTTTGGGCGAGTGGAGGTTTATCTCCGATGTTGCATGACGCAAAAAAACAACCTTGCAAGTTGCAATTGGAAACGCAACTTGATTGGTTGAATTGGTGTTTGCCCAGCCTTAATTTATCGCATCGGTATCTCTATTTGCAACTCATCAAATCCCATCACTGCAGTACAAGCCGGCCTATAAAATATTTGGACGTTCTAGCTTGTAATGCCAGTAAACTATTAACGCTCTTTAGCGACTAAATCTTCTAATGAACCTTTTGCGTGTGGGGTCATGAAAGTCAAGTCATGGTTTTTTGCAGGTGAAAGATCATCCCCAGCGGCACAAACTGTTGCTAACGAGATGGCTCGTCAACGCTACATGGAGTCATATTCAACTCGCAGTTGACATATGACAAGGATATTGTTGACATTTTGGCAGATAGTTTGATTTGAAATCTTTGTGAAATGCCGGCGCTTCATTATTCTGTTATCAGACCGCATAGCGAAGCGTAGCGGTTTGGGCAGGGTATATAAGATAGCAAATATACACTAACCAAGAGTGAATCTATTTCAGATCTCTTTTCTCGTCCGGATAGCTCGTAGCTCTAATCCACAAAAATATGCTCTGGATAAAAACTGTTGTGGCCGTTTTAACAAGCTTATTTTGGATTGAAGGTAAGTGTGTGTAATCCGAGTCAAAAATTAATTCAATGATTTACGACCGCCGTTCAGAAGTCACTTCAACCTCTACGCAATGATTTATGTGAAAATTTCAGCGCAAATGTCACTTCGGAGCCATAAATCATAGCGTGCAGTCATATCGCTACTTGTAGTACTTAAATAATCTTTAATTCCTGCACAAAGGCTCCAGAATTATGATTAATACTTTGTTAAAGTAGTGAGACCATTCACACTTTACGCGAGTTGGCACTTTCTAACACTTGCTTGTGTGTAGCAACTACATAACCTGGATTTTGCTCTTGTTCAAATCAATTTGAGAAAACTTTCAAAACTTTTATTTCCCATTTCACTTTAAATGCGAGAAAAAAGGAAGTATTAAGGTTCGTTTGCTCTAAAAAGGAGGTATTATGGTTTTGTCTGAGCAAACTATATTTCTGTCTTGACATCTGGTGCAAGAATGAAGCATCACTAACGGAAATGGTAAAGAGGCCGAAAACTCTGAACCAATTTTGCTATCTTTGTAAAGTTTGTACATTTCCTAAACCAGTTTTTAGTACTAGTTTGACGTCTAGACTTCTTGTACATTTAGTTTCGTTTTGAATTTAAAAGTATAACTTTAGCAAACGAAGTAGCACTCTGTGAATACAAACAGTGCTTTGATACTTTTTGGTGAAATTCTATTCTCTAGCTGTGGTGTGCCTTCAAATCAGTTGTCACATCATTTCTCAAACATTCTAATCCCATCCAATGCCTACTGAATGATAAAATTATACAAAATCACAGAATCTGAGTATTCATGAATCTTGCAAACTTTCGATTGAAAATGTGGAAAACTATAAAAATTGTCAGCTGCAATTCTCGCTGCTCTTCATAAAAAGACTGAGTTGCACAAATTAAATTAACGTTTGTGAGACACCTTTACCGGATGTGCGTCCGATATCTTGGAATGCTTTTCCTTTATGTTTTACAGACTTTTTTGTAACAATTCTTTTCATTTTTTAAATCGTGTTTATTATTTTTTTTAGCCCGCTTTACTATAATTTTGTTAAATCTGGAAAGGCCTCGTCTTACACAGACACTAAAAATACAAAAGCAGGTTGAAAATGAAACTTAAGCAAAAACATTTGTTTGCCCCATTTTTTTATTTTTGTTTTCGATTCAAAGTAGTAGAAGTACATGAAAGTTAAATTTTTGCATACCAAAAACGCAACAAGAAT
>JAOBAY020108352.1:0-17018 GCA_025331085.2 Zoanthus sociatus | reverse complement strand
ATTATTTCAGCCTCAGATTCTTCTTATACCATTCTTATTTTTCGAGCGATTTCAGCCTAAATGTTCTTATTAAGTTTGTTCTTAATAAAAAAAAAAGAGTTTAGGCCCCTCTATGTAGTACTCCATCGGAGTGGATATGTGAAGCACTACAGCCCGAAACGTCATTTTCACAATTCTCTTAATTACGGTGTAAAACGTCTAAATTTATAAAAAAATTTTTATTGAAACATCGACGCAGCGTCGCTGAAGTTGAGCCGGTTCCCTCTGGGATTCTTTAAGTCATGCATGGATTGCATTCTCTATAAGGCATTATAACTACCCTGTTCCGATTAACCCGATCTTTTATCAATCTATCTCAAAATTCGGAGAAATCCGATATGATGGTATATAGAATCAAGAATGTACGATACAATTAAAACTTCCTTGGTTTCCAAATTACTGATTGACCTGATTTGGTCAATGAGTTGTATTTAGGCCTAATTTCGATCACACTAAAATGTTTTCATTTTCTTTCAGCACAGTTTTGTTTTTGCTTAAATCGAATTTATTTTTGTGTCATAATATTTACTTTTTTAAAAAGTCGCTGATCAATGGTCTAACGCCAACTTTCGCCAAAGTCAGCGGAAACTTTGCTACTGAAAAAGACAGATCTTACGCCGCAAAACTCTTCCCCTCGGGAGTCACTTAGAATATAATACTAGCAAACGTATGCTAATTCTAGCTAGTTTTACTGAAGATGACCGCACGATCGATAACGTTTTAAGAGTTTACATATTTGAGACTTTTCTAGCGGAATTTATTTTTATATCTGGTTTGTGATTTCTGCATAAACTACTCGTCCACCTGCTCGGAGGAGCTCATAACATACTGATCTGGTACCTTCACATAAAAACGTTGCTAGCTGGCACTAGTTGGTGACAAAGGGTTTCCTTTGACCCAACAATCCTTTTGTTTTTATAGCAGGCTATTATATTGAATGAAAGAAAACATGCTGATAAAGTTATCTTATTTAGGAATTTCCGAAATGGCGCATATCGGTTTGGGAGTAGATATAGTTTCTTTTCCATTTCTTTTTGTTTCTCTTTTTTGCTGATAACTTGATTAATATTTCTACATTTTCAGGCAAACTCGCTTAAAGATATTACACGTTTATTTTTATAAGAACAACTTTATAAGAACAATGAGGCTCAGATTGGCCGAAAATTAAGAACAATTTAAGAACAAGCTCAGTATGAGACTGAAAACATGTGAAAATGTTTTTATTTGAAACTTTACTGAATCTTGTAATTATTTTTTTTATGTTCGCAATGTGCGCAGTAAAAACACAGAAGCACCGCTGTTCCTCAAAATCAGCATTATTTTTCAATGCTTGGTCTTTTTATTTTGATTTTTCATCATTTCAAAACGCTCACCGAAATAAAAACAAATTAATAACAAATTAAGGCTGAAGCAGCCAAAAACTTAAGAACAATGAGTCTCGGCAACATTTACTGGTTCATATAAAAAAGTGTGTAATAAGTAGTGACTACATTAGAACTTTAAGATCATCTTTTAGTGGGTGTGCGTGTTTTCGGTCGATGTTGTAGAATATTTGACGAGTTTTTACTGTTTTTACTTCAAATGCTCCATTTAAACCTGATACGATTGAAACACAGTCGCATTAACTTGGAGCTGGTGAAGCAGAAAAAGTTTGCTTTACTTTAGCTTATAACATAAATCGTTTGACATCTTTTTTGTTCTATCATAGAGAAAACAGTTTTAAAATTACTCCACTTATTAGCTGGAAGGGAGTCATGATTTGCACAAGAAAAGCAATTATTTGTATTTATAAGTGCGCATTCATGTGGTAAGGAACAAAGACTCAGTTCCACTGAAAGCGGATTAAGTTGTATTTGCTGATCTAGAATAGGAATGGTCAAAAACTTTATCTAGAACGCGACTCGTGAAGCATTGATTAAAAAATGTTCGGATTATACCAGCGGCCAGCCATGTCATTTTGATCTCTTTCTCTCGGCTTAATCACCACAACTGCGTGGAAAAGAACAAAACAATACAACCGGTTAGTAACTATTAACATTTTAGCTTTGTTGCAATTAAACTCAAGCTATGTTAAGGCATCAAACTTGCAATAAAAGGTATATTGAATACTTGTTTGCTAGTTTATCCGTTATACGTGAAGCTCGAAAAGGTGGAAAGTTTAAAGTTTCATCTTATAATCTGGTTTGGTGCATGAGGTGACTTATACTTGCGCCAAATAAAAAATCTAGAAAGAGTCAGTTGTTTTCCGATTGTACATACAAGAGTTACATTTTTTTCAGTGAAAACTTGTAATGTTTAAAAGTCGTAGGAATTGTTTTAACCTTGAATAGCAATAATTATTGCTTTCTATTTGCAATTATACAAAAATAATAATAAATCGAAACGTTCGCGGTTGGTTTATGATTTTTTAAGACACAAAGGTAGAAAAACACTTTTCTTTGAGGCAAAACAGGCGGGAACCCGACTGCATAAATTGAGTAACACATAATGGCTTCTAACAACAAATTCAGTGGATATGATTTGTTGCAACTCTGGCCAAGAAATTAATAACGCAATCTGATGTTGTTCCGCTAATGAAACACAAAACAATAGATAACCGTGGATTCTGCAGTTATTAAACAAACGCAGCCAGCGACAAGAACAATAATGCTCGGATGAGACGCCTATCTTTTCATGAGCCCAACCAAATACATTGAATTATATACATAGAAAGTTTGGCGTCTGGATCAATTAGGAACGCTTATTTCGATTTGAAACGGCTCAGCCGTTCTATTTGCTTCAGCCCGGCGGAAATTTCGACTGTGGAACGACTTTAATTCAGAAGACAAACTTTTCATGTACCAAACCTAATTTATAAAATTATTATAGCGTATTTTGTATTTTTTTTTATGATTTATTTTTGCATTTTGTTCGGCTTGAATAAGATCAGCGGCTGAATCAACTTATTTCAGTCTAAAGTTAACTAAATTGAGAAAGTCTTAATTCGAATTAGGTTCGCCTCATAAGTTCGACGTTTGAATTGACAAGGGCCTAACAATAAGAGCGGCAAGGTATTCGAACTTCCCTTTCAAATAATATTTACCACACCTTTTGTCTCCTGTGCCATGCCAGACTTTTATTCACAATTGCAACAGATCGAGCTGGTATGAAGTCTGCCTTAGGTAAATAAATGGTCTTCTTTACTCTGGTTTACATCATTGTATAGTGCATCATACACGGTTGTTGGGGAATAATTAAAGGTAAAATTTCCGTATTGGAGCGTACTATTGTTTAATCATACAAACTAAACCTTACCGAGACCCTAGCTTCTATAGTTATACGCGAAGAAACTGCATGCATAAATAAGTACGCCCCAATACGGAAATTATCCCTAATTAAAGACATGAAAAAGTTGCCGGTGCAAAGATTAAAAAACATTATTTTAAAATGTAAAACATTTCTGCTTCTTTCTCTTATTCATCGCACTGATATCCTATTCAAAATACAGTATAAAACATAATAAGTTTTGTTATAACCAATCACCTCTCACAGTTTTCAAACCTTGTTGCTATTCCAAATTTCTGCAATATTCTGCTTCAATAAACCTTATTCGTAAATAGTGGCAATTTTAATATTCTTTTGTTTCTATTCAAATTTGCCGTAATGGCCCTTATTCTTAAGTTAAAGTCTCAAAGGAAAACTAGGCTCGGGTTCGATTCTCGGCCGGATCAGCACTCGGAGTCTTAAAATAATTGAGAAGAAGGTGCTACCTTTGCTCTAACATCTGCAAATGGTTAGACTTTCACGTCTTCTCGGATAAGGACGTTAAACCGTAGGCGTAGGTCCAGTCTCTCGACGCTCTATCGAGGGATTTAAAAGCACCCACACATTTGTCGAAAAGAGCAAGGTAATGTTCCCAGTGTTGTGGTCTGTTTTCATCATGAACTGACGGCATTTACGGTTATTAATATATGTGAGCCGCTGTTGTAGACTATCTAAGACCCTTAACTTTTGAAAAACTGTATTTATTTGTGATGCGATTTGATCATATTCATATGTAAAAAATGCGCAATATAAGAATTAAATGTTATTATTAGTAGTACAGTCCTATTATCACTGAAGTGATATAAAAAAACGGAAACAACATTAACAGCAACAATAATAACAACATAAACAGCAACAATAATAACAACATAAACAGCAGCGATAATAACAACATAAACAGCAACGATAATAACAACATTAACAGCAACGATAATAACAACATTAACAGCAACAATAATAACAACATTAACAGCAACAATAATAACAACATTAACAGGAACAATAATAACAACATTAACAGCAACAATAATAACAGCATTAACAGCAACGTTAATAACAACATTAACAGCAACAATAATAACAACATTAACAGCAACGATAATAACAACATTAACAGCAACAATAATAACAACATTAACAGCAACGATAATAACAATAACAGCAACAATAATAACAACATTAACAGCAGCAACAATAATAACATTAACAGCAACGATAATAACAATAACAATAACGATAATAACAACATTAACAGCAACAATAATAACAATATTAACAGCAACGATAATAACAATAACAATAACGATAATACCAACAACAGCAACAACAACGAAAACGAAAGCGATTATGATGGTGATAACAGTAATGGTAATCCTTTACGAGCCTAGTGGCCCATGGATGCCGGCGCTTATCTCCGGTTTCTGTACTCTGTAGTGTTAAGCGGATGAGAGTCTTTGACTCCCCCTGGATGGGACACTAATCCATCGCAGGTTAGCACCCAGCAGATGCTGGTACTCATTTACCTACCCCGGAAGGATGGAAAGCTGAGTTGGCTTAGGCGGAAAAGAAGGTTACACAAATATTCGAATCTCAGCAAACTGCCGGGATCGAACCTGGGACCTTGTAGTTGGAAAGCAGAGATCTTACCAACTGCGCCAACTACGTCTGCCCATTTATGTAGTTTTGGTGAGATCCAATTAGTTGGTTAAAGACGTCCGGTTGGTGTAGTGTTTTTGTAGTCTCTTAAAGGCAACTGTTGTCATTACGTGCCAGCTAGGTTTGGATAAAATGGCCGAGAGGTTCTTAATTGTCATGTGAGGATTGAAATTATAGCCATTCTTTTGTACTAGAAATTTTACCGACGAATGGAATTAGTTTTATTTAAGTATCGGTGATATCCAAATTTTCAACGCAAGGACCTTTGTAAGAGAAGCAACATTGCTATTCCCAAAGTAGGAAAATAGTCGTAACGTTTGCATGGCCGCATGTCACGATCCAATTCTTATACCATTTTTGTTTGCTAAATTGTTATAGCTTTGATTTATAGACATGTTAGATTATCTCTATTATTCGTAATTATATTATCAATAAACAATTGCCGTTATTGTCTACAATAATTCTTACACTTATTCTGGGCTAAATTCTCGAGCCACTATATCTTGTGAATAGTATAAGGGGGAAGTAAGCTTCTGGTTTAACTTGTTTTCAGGTTGTTGCTAAGGCATTGTTTTGAACAGCTACGTTCAACCCAGATTGCAGTGGTACATTGTAGTGCCCAGACCTCTCCCCTTCATGTTCTTCAGAAGTTGCAGCAGTGCTGTATGGTAATCAGTTCCAACACTGGCCGAGTATACAGGCCTAAGGACTGTGAGAGACTGGTGCTGTACTTGAAGGATCTTAATCTTCCGAAGCCTGATAAATGGGGAACCAGTCAACTTATTGCCTTCCTGCAGCAGGTAAGCAGACGTGATTGGAAACCTACTGCTAGTCATGGCCTGTTAAGAGGTTTTGTTTAGGGACCTTTTTACAAATAACGGGATGAAGAACTACTCATTACAAATTGATCAGTGCACAAGTAATCACGTCGTAACGTCAATAGTCAGTCATGCGTCCACTGAGTTTCCTAATCAGCTACATGTAAACAAGTTTGAGCACGGGAAACAAAAAGCCAACCACACAGAAACAAAGCAAAAGTTTATTTACTTTTAAAAGTTTAAAGATAACAGGGTAACCTACAATACTTTTTGACTTTTTCAATCTTCACGAGAGTTCCTGTGCGGAAACAGTGGGGACAAAAATTAAAATGACCGAGTAAAGGTTTCGGTGTCTGGCCCTAACAAGAACCCTGGCTTTTGTTTAAAATGCAGTTTGTCACTCTTTCCCATCCAGCTTTGAAATTCTGATTTCCTGTTACATTTTTTATTATATCCAAAATCTAAGGGAAAAAAATTTCTAAATGCGGCTGACCTTATGATTGTATTAATCAGATGCATAATTGCGTTCAAATCGTCTGCAAAATTTCGTCTCTCGCTTTTTCTAACCTTGAAGTTAGAATTCTTTGTTTTGTTTACTGTTCCTAGAAAATTTTTATATTTTTTTATTCGGATTCAGAAATACGAACGTTTTTGTGAACATTTAAAGAATTCTTTAGTTTGCTTTGGCTACCATTAGCCATAATTATATCTTTATTGAGGTTTAATTACTGATAAGAAGGAGAAACTGTACACAGGTATTGACGTACAAAGGTTTCTACGATTCCAATCTGGAGTGGGTTGGTTTGGAGGGAGTACAGATTGTTGCATCCATGAGTGCAGGCAGTGGTTTGGGTAAACACCCACTCACCACAAGGTTTACCTCGATTGTTCGTGTCTGTTCTATCGGGTGAGTAACACATTGATAACTAAATATTTGCCTTTGCATTTGCTCTGCTACACCCTTTTAATCAGTATAGAAAGTAGATACACATCTCGTGTTGTTTTGTTTCCCTGGCACTGTTTAATGTAACGTTTTGTTGCTTACAATCCACGACAATATGGACTAACTTTCAGGGGAAATGTTCTGTTTCAGTTACCCCGATCGTGATCAACTGCAGGCCATCTACAGTGCGTACCTCCGGCCTGTGCTGAACTTCACCTTGTCTTCTCACCATATATGGGGCTCTGTGAAGAACGTCCATGCGCTGGCAGGCTCTATGGTGTCGGTGTATGAACAGGTTAGCTTTTGTCTGAACGTTACCAGCAATTTCAATATTCTAAAAAAGGCTAAGAGAACCTATTATGAGATAAAGGTCAATGGATCATTAAAATCATATTTAGAGTAAACTGAACAGAAAGTGTCATTGCATAAATGTTTGGTTGCACCGATTCCCTTAGGGAATAGATTTAATTCAAACAATTGTTCTTTGTTTACTCTGAAGAAGATGTTAATAGTAGAAAAAGTTTACTTTTATCTCATGATAAATTTATCTTTACCTTTGTTTTTTATTGAAATCAGATGTTTTTGGAGGTTAGAAAACAGCTACTGAACTTGGGCCATTTCTAACATGCTTTAGATGATTCTCTGATGATGCGTTACTTCTTGATATTTTTTTTATTTACTTCCATATCTTGTGTACACTATAACATTGGTGGAAACCGTTACCTGTGCAAATATTTTTGCCATTTAACAAGAGTTAACTTACGTAAGCTAGACGTTTTTCAATCCTGTGTACACTAGATCATTAGTGGAAACCGTTATCTGTGCAAATATTTTTGCCATTTAACCAGAAATAACTTACGTAAGCTAGACTTTTTCTATGAGCTTAACTTTTGATGGTGAAGCTACTGAAATTGATGATTTTATTGTTTTCAATTCCGCACGTCACGTCAGTGAGGTAATCAAACTCGATGCATGTTTATTAATCTAACAGAAAACAACTTGTTTTGATGAATTTCAGGTACGCGCGAAATTTACAGTGGACGATTTTTCTCATTATTTGTTTACGCCACGTGACCTGACCAACTGGGTTAAAGGTTTGCTCCGGTACAATCTAGCTGCAGAGCCTGGTAACAACTCTCCCCATTACTTGCTGGAAATATGGGCCTACGAAGCAAGGCGCCTGTTCAGAGACCGGGTTGTTGGCAAGCAAGGATTGGATAAGTTTGACAGGTGTAGTAAAGCAAAAGTTTTTTAATTAATTCAACTCCTTAACTACTTCAATTTGTAATGGTTCATATAAAAACTAAACATTTTGTGTTCATTAAACCCTCTTAACTACTTCAAGTTTTAATGGAATCATTTTGAATTTATTAAACCCCCTTAACTACCCCAATTTGTAATAGAGTAATATTATCATTTTTTATTCATAAAACCTCCTGAACTACCTCAATTTGTAAGAGAGTCATGCAAGAGGTAAACATGTTGTATTCATTAAACCCCCTTAACTACCACAATTTGTAGTAGAGTAATATAATAGGTTAACATTTTGTATTCATTAAACCCCTAAATTAACTACCTCAATTTGTAATGGAATCATGTTAGAGGTAAACAATTTGTATTCATTAAACCTCCATAACTACCTGAATTAGAAGTGGAGTCATGTAAGAGGTAAATATTTTGCATTCATTAGACCCCCTGAACTACCTCAATTAAATATGAGGTTATGAAATAATGCAGGAGGTTAACCTTTTCAAATTCTAGCCCATGATGGAATAACTACATTTGAATTATCTGTGAACTCTGATAGACCAAGTACAATCAATTTTTTGAATGAAAGAAACTATGGAGACGTTATTAAGTAGTTGTTGTGGAGCTGTCATTACTTCGTTAGTAGTAAAAATCACTGTAAGGTAAATATGTGAAAAAGTGAATGGTTGTAAAATAAAGAGATTACAATAATCTATCAAACAGAACTTTTCGTTTCCTGTCATACTTCAGATGATTTTTACTTTACCGGTAATATTCCTTCTAAAACTGTGTGTTAATACTTCACCAGTATCTTGGCATCACAGCTGCGTTCTGATTGGTCCTTTTCTCTGGATCGCATGGACAACACTTATTACGTCACATGGGGTGCAACACACCTGGCAAGCCGTGTCTCTTCAGTATCATCTGGAAAGATTGAAAATGTTTTGGCTCCGGCTGTGTCTATGAGTTCTTTGCCTCCCCACGGAAAGAAACTGGGGAAACTGGAACCAAAAGACTTTGAAGAAGTGGTCAGTAAAGGACTAAGAACCTACGGTAAGAACTTGAGATACGTTACGTGATAACTAGTTATTTCACTGTTTTCAGTTCTTCTGGTTTGCTGGTATCTCTGGAGTGGTTTTTCTATCGAGCTGGCTTTTACTAAGAATAGGGAAATTCCGATAATAATATAACCCTGTGACAATAACGCCTTTTTGTTTGAGATCATTGAAACCTTTGGATATAATGCTAGTGTGTTTAACATAAAAACATTTTTTGTTTTGTTCTAGCTCGTGAAAACCGTGAACTGGATATCCTCATCTTCAGGGAAGTTATGGATAATATTGCTCGTGTTGATCGTGTATTGACCCGTCCTGGAGGATCTTTACTTCTTGCTGGTCGAAGTGGTGTTGGCCGTAGGACTGCAGTAACGCTGGTAACGCACATGCACAACGTAGCAGTCGTCACTCCCAAAGTGTCACGCGGTTATGGTTTGAAACAATTCAAAAACGATTTGAAATCTGTAAGTACTGTATTACTGCTCTGGTTTGAAAACTTACTTGCACAATCTATTCTAGGATTAAAGATTACCTCTGTAATTATACTTCAAGTGTTTCCTCAATAGAATTACAAAAGTTGTTTGGTTGACGGTGACTCGTTTCGGGATTTTATATTGTATTGAAAAAGTAATGCAGTTAGTTTGTTCATTTTTTTGAAAATTATTGTTTTTAGTTATTTTGTTTTAAATTTAAGAGAAGCTAGGTTAGAGGTTGAATTTGAACCCCTGGGAGAAGGTAGGTTGGAGGTTAAAGTGGAATTTGAACCCCTTCTGTTTGGTTGACGATGTTTGATCGCAGATGGTAACTCTGTTCTTGCAGGTGATTCAGCAGGGAGGCATTGAAGGTGAACAGGTTGTACTGTTACTAGAGGATCACCAGTTTGTTGACCCAGCAATCCTTGAGCTCATCAACAGTCTCCTCAGTGCTGGAGAGGTGCCCGGTCTTTACAGCCCAGAAGAATTGGAACCATTCCTTAGCCCACTGCGTGACCAGGCATCACAAGATGGTTTCCGCGGTCCACTGTTTGCGTACTTTGCGTCGCGTGTGGTCCAGAATGTTCATATTGTCATCATCATGGACTCATCGGCTTCATCATTCACAGCCAATTGTGAAGCAAACCCAGCATTCTACAAGAGCTGTTCGTTTCAATGGATGGAAGAATGGTCTAAGGAAAGCATGCTAGAAAGTACGTCTTGATAAACTGACCGTTTTATTGATTTGATGTCTAGTTTATACCGAGTTTATTGGAAAGCAAGCTGGAAATTATATCTTCATAAACCCTTTTATTCTTTAAAGTCTATTTTATATCTTTTTTTATTGGAAAGCATGCAAAAAGTACGTCTTGATAAGCCATTTTACTCGTTTAAGACTAGTTTATGCCTAGTTTATTGGAAAGCATGTTGGAAAGTACGTCTCGATAAACTAACCGTTTTATTGATTTAAAGTTTCTTTCGTACCGAGTTTATTTCGTAAATCGATCATGTAAAGCACTTTCCCTTTTTCTTAAAGAGTAGTTCGAACACGTTTATGGGCATTTGCTTCAACCAAAGAGGAAATATCTGTGATGCGGGTATCATAAGCTGAAAAACTAAACTTGGCTATTCAGTTTTCATTTTATTACTTCTCTTTTTTTTTCTTTATCAGCAGCTGGTTAGGGTTTGGTTTTATGTTTGTGCATACCAAGTTATTCATTTGAGCGATAATGTTCATTTCTTAAACATTCGAATAACTACCTCGTATTTCTTCTAATTCGAACCGCATCATGTCAATGGTATTCACTAGAACTTTAGAACTCAATCGGTTGTAGAATTCAATTATTTTTTTTTTACTTTAGAAGATTAGTTGTAAATGTTAGTAACACAAATTCATTTTTTTTGAAGTTCCACGAAAATTGTTACGAAGTGAAGTTGGTGATGATGAGGAGATTAGAAGTAAGCATGGTAAATCAGGTGGAAGAAGTCTTTTTAAGAACTTTCTTCACATCCATGAGTCGAGCCCGAATGCTGCTCCACGTCGCTACATCACCTTTTTGAAGACTTACAAGTCCGTTTACAACAACAAGAAACATGGCGTCGTCAAACGACAACAACATTTACAGGTCAGTAACATGTCTACAAAATATCCGTTATCTACTAACGTTGCTCAGAAAGTGTTAAAAGTAGTCTGTTGAAAGAAGTTATTTTTAATGGCGTGCAATGCTAATTGAAGGACAGAAAAATTGTTATTAAACAGATTAACTATAAGGATAAGCAATCACATCAAAATCTATGAGAACGTTTCGACATGTAGTGAGGTTATTTTAAAGTCGTTTTTAATTGAGACTTAACAAAGTTAGTTTAACTTCAAATTTAAGTGACTTAAAATGATGTTAACAAATGTCGAAATACAGATTATGATCGCTTATCGTTTAGTTAAACTTGTTATTTAAGAAATAAAACATATTCGCCGTGCTTTCATAGCCTAGTGAAAACCAGGGTGAACCATGGGTAGAATTCGATTGAGTCGAGGTTTCTTACCATGCTTTAGAGGCACAGAGAGCATGTTTTATTTTTTACAAATCTTAACAAAGAGAAAGATGATATAAGAAGTACCTTTACCTTAATTTTAATCATGAAACTATAAACTCTTACAACTTGGATACAGCCAACAATATTACTTGCATATCAAAACGCACGTACTTTCCAAATTATTTTATAATAAGAATTGTTTTATCCATGAAATGTGAATTTAAGGCATTAGAAACTGAATTTTGTATCAAGCGATGAAAAACTACTTTAAAAATTTTCTAAAAGTCATTCTAAAACTGTAACTCAAAAAAAACAAACAAACACGCAAACCGTGCGTACTGTGAACATAAAAAAAGAGGATTATCGTGTTGTCATAAAATACGAATTTTTCCCTCTTTGCATTGTCGAATGAAAATGACGAATTGTTTCAGTTTGAAACAGATGATACATTAATACAACTCAATCTTCCTTTCTTTCTAGGCGGGTGTATCGAAACTGACAGAGGCCAAGACGTTGGTGGATAATCTGAAGCAGAAGGCTGGTGAACAGAGCAGACAGCTGGCAGAGAAACAAGAGGAGGCTGATGCAGCCTTGAGAGAAATCACCATCAGTATGCAGGTACCAAACATTTACATCAATCTCAGCCCATTCTAATGCTCTGCATATCTTGATACAGTGTTTTCACAACCTTTTAAAGTAGACGTTGTATTTAGTTGAGTAGGAGTTGCTAAGCCTGAAGGGAAACAGGGGCATGTTCCTTAGAGACGCATTCTCCAGCAGCTTGAGACGTAAAATGGTATATTTCAGATACCAAAAAACACTGACACTTGTATTAGGTTCTAAAACTCCAGCCAAGACATTGCACTTCTTTCGTTCAAACAAGAGTTCAAGAAAGTAAGTTCGATTTTAAAAGAGCAAAATAGTTATGTTGCACGTGATTGATAACAAATGAAATAAACGTGGACGGAAAAAAACGCGTAAGGGAAAGTAGGCGTCGCAAATGGAAAATTTACCGTCGGAAGCGACGGCCGACGGCTAGTTTTGAAAACACTGTGATATATATGTATCAAACCAGCTGCATTGTTCTTTTATATGATTCATTCTCTTCCTGTAGCGTGCTAGTGAGTCCAAAAACGAGATGGAAACCTTGAAACAGAAACAAGGTGAAGAGTCACTCAAGTTAGAGAAGCGAAAGAAAGCTATCGAGATCGAGCTATCAGAGATAGAACCTCTCGTACAAGAAGCCAAGAATGCTGTTGGAAACATCAAACCAGAATCTCTATCAGAGATCCGCTCTTTGCGCATGCCTCCTGATGTCATTCGTGACATTTTAGAGGCTGTTTTGAGGTTGATGGGAATATTTGACACCTCGTGGGTGAGCATGAAAAGGTGAGATACAGTAGCTAGAGAAAAATTTTGACCCGCGGTTAGTCCAATTCAGTTTTACTTTCATGAGCGCCGCTATAATCGTACAAAATTACTTTAAGCAGTTAGTTCAACTTATCTCGTTATTCAAATCAGATCTTAAATAAAAGATACTCAGGTTAGGGAGCTCAATTTATTTATGTTCTTTAATTAATTTTATTTGTTTCAACCAGTTTCCTTGCCAAACGAGGAGTCAAGGATGAAATCTGTTCATTCGACGCACGCAAGATTACTCCAGATATAAGGGCAAGCGTGTTAGAACTGCTGCACAAGAATGCGAATTCATTTGATCCAAAGGTAAGGATCTCTACGATCGAGTTGTGTTTGTCATTCCTTGTTATTATTACTGCCATCACTGTGTTACTGTTCTCTGGCTAAACCAGCATTGTAGGATGCACCACGACGTTGTTTTCTTACACTCGAACGTAAAGTTTCAGACTGAACTCTTTCGTTGTTTTTAAGTGTTAAACAATGAACATAAATTTAAGTTTTTAAAACATTTCAGCTTATCATTCATGTTATATCTACATGTATAAATCATAATGTTGTCTCATTCTACAGCTGGCAAAACGGGCCAGTGTAGCCGCGGCTCCTTTGGCAGCCTGGGTAAAAGCTAACGTGCAGTTCTCGGAAGTTCTGGAGAAAATTGAGCCGCTGGAAAACGAGCAAGCACAACTTGAAAAGTAAGAAGTTTGGAAATCTTTTTTCGTTCTATAGCCGTTGACTTTCTGATTTTGAAATGTGGAAATACTGATTATTTTATATCTTAAATAAGATATTGACTTTGTTTGTCTTATCTAGAAAAATGTTTGTTATTTTCAATATCGTCAACTACTAATTGTTAGTGTCCCTGTTTATAAGTTGCGATTTACACAATTACTTCTCGATTGTTCCACTCAAAAAGATACCGGTCAAAATTGTTGACATGACCCGATATTGTACAATAAGTTCTAAACTTTGCTTTTCGTTGCAAAACATTTTGAAAGGTTTAATCAATCTAATGGTTTCATATTAATGGATCCTTAGGGGTGCAAGTTTTTTTATCAGTTTCACCTTTTTAATGGTTTTAGGAATCTCACTAAGTCACAACAGCGGTTGGAGAAATTGGGACATGCGCTGGAGAAAGTGGACCGAGAAGTGGCAGAAATGAGAAAAAGGTAAAAGATGATACTACCAGCGAATTTGAAGTTGTTTCCCCATCATATTTTTGTAACTATATTGGACTCGTTTTATGTCTTGCCGTTGTTTAAATTGCATGTTTATAACATGTTTGTAACGACTTATTAACGTGTTTAGATTGAAGAACTGTAGAAGTATAAATTTTAGCCTACCTTGTATAACAAGATGTTATTTAATGTTCGAATCCTCAATCACGACCTATTTTAAAACAGCAAAGAGCAAGCTAATATCTCCCAATTCCATTCCTCACTTTGCTGCGTGTGTGCGACTATCCGGGTAAAGAGGAAATCTTAGTTGTTACGTATGTTTTATTTGTGAGGTTTGAAAAGCGTACACAAGAGGCCACCCAGCTAAAGATGGAGCTGGATAAAGCGCAGGAGACTATCGCAGCAGCAGAGACACTAGTGGGAAAGTTAGATGGCGAATTTAAAAGGTGGTCCGGACAGGTAGGAGATTACGTCTATGACCAGTTCTAATACTTGTCATTTAAAACTTAATATCACTTTTTTTTAAAAGTTTTGATCATTTGTTTAAAATTTAAAAACTCAGTTGTGTTTCTCAAAGTTTCCGGTAGAATATTCCAGACTTATTAAACGTCGTTGAAAGGTTATTTTGTTAACAGTTTACTGGTGGAGTGTGTTTTGTATAAAATGGCTATTTACTTTTACAAACAGAAACGTTATTGGATTACAAAATTGTCGACGTCAAGTAATATTAAAATGTACCATAACCTTAAATTTTATTTTTCGTCAAGTACGTAAAAATAATTTATCATAGGCGTCCAAATTCTTTTAAAGCTTGCACAAGTCGAATCGCTACCGGCAACCAAATAGGGCAGTGAAATGTTTCTATTTTAAAATCTCGTTCTGTGTATGAGATATCACAGTTTTATTCCCTCTGTTTTAAAGGTTGCCTTCACTCTATATATATCACTAATGATCTCATTTTGGTCATTTCCGTCGGTTTGATACTGAACAGTAACCTTAACAACTATGTAGGGGTAGCTTCCAAGATGTTAACAGAGTGTTAGTCGCCCTTTTCAATACTTATGAGTTTGTACCACGTTTAAAGCCATTGCCTTTAGGTGCGTAATTTATTACTTGTGGAGGAAAAGTCTCCAAAATTCTTTTTAAGAAATTATTGACACGGGCCTTCACTTTACAGAAATCCAAATCAATTAATTTTACTTAACATTTATTTATGAGGGAAAGTAAGTAGGTTGTCTTTACTCTACACCGTTGTTTTAGTTTCAATATGTATGTTTGTGTAGGTCCATGAGCTGACATCAGAACTGGAGCAACTGCCCATGCGCACCCAAGTGGCAGCAGGATTTATCACCTACCTAGGCAACGCCCCTGAGGATGTACGACGTTCCACTCTTCAGGGTTGGTGTGAAGCCACAGGACTGCAAGGTTTTGATTTCAGGCGTTTCATGAGCACGGAGAGTGAGCAGTTGGTGTGGAAATCCGAGGGTTTACCGTCTGACGACCTGTCCATGGAAAATGCGCTGATGATTTTAAAGGTAAATCCTTTGATACTAAAATGTGCATACGTGTCATTCGTATAAATTTGTTTGTCTTTGCGCAATTATACAATTATGGAACTAGTATTTGTTTGTGTACCATAGCAAGAGAGATGTAGGCAGACAGATAGGAGCAGTTGGTTCCAGCTAGGTATATTGTCAGGTCACACCAGTTGGAGAGATCTTAGAAAGATAGAACTCAACTATCTACAGGTATGAAAAGAGACAGACAAAATGTCACCTAAGATTTTTTTTTTGCAATTTATATAATAATACATATTACCGTAAACGTTTTAAGAAGGTGTCAGTGGGGTACGGGGCTTATTGATTGTTTGACCTCCCAGACAGGAAATTTATTTGAGGGGGAGGCCTTTCTTGGAGAAGTGATGTTTCTTAGAGAAAATCCTATAAGAAAAGAAGGTTTATTAGAGGGGAGCTTTTATTGGAGAGGCGATGTTTGTTGTTGGCATTTGCACTTGACTAAAAAAACTAATGGGCGAAGCTACCATCTGTTGGATTATGAATGATCGCCAGACTCTGTGCAAGAAAGTCATGATAAATAGAAAGGGAGGTTTGTTAGAGAGGGCTGGAGCGTACTTGCCTCTAAGCCAGGTATTATTCTTGCTTTAGTGGTAGTGGAGAGACAGCACAATGCAATGCTCCTCTAGTCATCGAAATTTGTTTTGGATACAAAATACATTACGTCGATATCACATTCTGTATAGCTGCAGCCTGTGACATTGACCGATATGAAAGAAAAAGTAAAGACTATTACCTGTGCTTAACCAATGATGACCTTTAGATTTCGTAGTAGCAATCCTGTAGGGGACTTATTGGTAAAGGGAACTTATTAGAAGGAGGCTTATTAGAAAAGGGGGCTTATTAAAAAGGGAAGTTTATTATAAAGGGAAGCTTATTAGAAAGAGGGGGATATCAAAAAGGGAGGCATATTAGAAAGAGGGGAATATCAAAAAGGGAAGCTTATTAGAAAGAGGGGGATATCAAAAAGGGAAGCTCATTAGAAAGGGGACTTATTACAAAGAGGGAGCTTATTAGAGACAGAGACGCTGTTAGAGCGTTGAACAAAAATCAAACAGCTCCATTAGTAAAATGAATTGATGAAAAAGTTTATTCGTAACACACGCGTAAAAGAGTCTTGTATGAAACTAACTAATGACCTACTCTCCCTGGGATTTGTATCAGTCTTGCAAATGGGGATAACTTGGAAATGAGTAGTATGGTCGTTGAACTAGAATTAATTTCAAACATTACATACATTTCACGCTTTCATAAGGATATTAAATTAAACAATACAAATATATA
>JAOBAY020108251.1:0-17019 GCA_025331085.2 Zoanthus sociatus | reverse complement strand
GTAGTAGTAGTAGTAGTAGTAGTAGTAGTAGTAGTAGTAGTAGTAGTATAGTAGTAGTAGTAGTAGTAGTAGTAGCAATAGTAGTAGTAATAGTATTAATAATAGTACTTTACAGGTGTTAATTTAAAACTCACTTAGTGTTTATTTGTTAGGTAGACTTTTTTTTTTTACGGCATATTTCACGTAATCAACAACTACGAACTCTTCAGCAACCTTCGAGAGACAGGGAGTGAGGGAAATTGGGCAAAGATGCTTCTTAAGATCCTCCACCGGCTTTGTCTTTGGCAGCGGTGAGATGTTGGCAAACTTACAGATCTTCGGAAGACGTTGTTCTTTGAATGAGGAGTTCAGTGATTTTAGAGACTGGGAGAGCCAACAACTCTGCATACTCCTTGAGAAGCCAATTTGGAATCTCATCTGGGCCGCACGCCTTCGAGGGGTTCAGTGTGGCCATCAGCTTCATTACCCTCAGCTCGGATACCTCACGCAGCTTAGGCGAGTCAGGGTTTGTAGGGAACTTGGTCAGCGGCTGTTCCAAGCGATATTTTTCAAGTGGATCAAGGAAAGCCTGGTTGATGATGTTTGCAAGTTCATGGTTGTCACAGTCCTCAAGTTCTTCAATGTGGATGTGACTGGTGACGTTGCTCGAGTTAGAATGGGATCCACATAAGCGTTTAACTTCCTTCCACCACAACTTGGGGTTTTTATCCTTCATGTGCTCGACTTTGATTTTATAAAAGAAGGCCTTGGATGATTTTCGTTCGCGATTTACAGCGTTCCTATAGAGCTTATAAATGAACGATCCCGCACCATGTTCACGAAAAGCTTTCTGTCGTTTTAAAATCAGCGACTTAAGGTGGGGCGTCATCCATGGGACATCAGACGTGTTGACACGAACTCTTTTAACAGGCATGAGGATGTCAAGGCCAGTATGAATGACATTGTGAAGTATGTCAAGCATATACTGGCAGCCGCTAGCTGAGGAAAACAACAAGCGCCAATCGATAGTAGCAAAATATCGTCCTAGCTCAGCTCGCCGACTTTTTCGATTGTCCCGCTTTAGGACGAATTTTGAGGATTGACGGGAGTTTTCTCTCACTTTAGCCTCCACGGTGACAGAGTGGTGATCAGAGAGGCCAAAGGGTGGGAAATGTTGAGGAGCAGCATAGTAGTCATGCATATTTGTTAACACTAGATCTAAGATCGCATTTTTCCGAGTTGTTTTTTTTTATGATTTGCTTCAATCGAAAGTGCCTTTGAATCGATTTTACATCCAGGCGATTAAAATCTCCAGCCACAATCAGAGCACAGTTCGAGAAGCGAGACTCGGCAAGAAGGAGCGATTGAAACAGATGATCATGCATGTAGTCGTTTTCGGTTGCAGTCCAGTGAGGGTGGTAAACAACTCCAGCAATTAGGGACGAGAAACCTCTCGGCAGGCGTTTAGGGTGTAACTTAACCCACAATATCTCATGGTCTTGGCAACAAGACAGTTCGTTAATTCTCTTGTAGCTAGCGTCTTTTAGATAGAGACAAATCCCGCTATGACTTTCAGATGAGCGATCTTTCCGAAGAACGGAATACCCGGGGATGTCAATAACCGAGTCACAGACTGAGGACTTGAGCCACGTCTCAGTAATGAATGCAAGGCTAACTTGGTTACACAGAATGAATTCACTCACTTCACTCATCTTGGGTACAAGTGACATGACGTTGGAAACCATAATTTTTGGAGTCAGGTAATGCGTAGAACCAACGGATCTACATAGCGCGGGACCTTGCGGGTCTTGGCGGTCGATCGGAGACCCATTTCTAAAGGTGTTACTTTGACTATTTAATGACTCTCTACTTTCAATATGAAAATCCGAAGCCACATTGCAAATGTTAGATTCTTCTTGAAATGACGACTCCAGCGAAGTTGTTTCGTTTCTAGCCATCACTGATTACAAAATATGGTGTTGAGTGTTCTAACTTTCCGTTTTCCTCCGCGAAGCCTCTTCGAGTAGGTTTTGCTCTTGAAATACCAAGGTCAGCCAAGCGTCGCCAAAGGTCGTAACGGCAACACGGCTGAAATGCTTGACCAAATCCAGATAAGCTCATCCAAAACGATTTGGAGTGTCTCAAAGCCATTCCAAGGCTCTTCGGCGAGATTAGAAACTAATGGTAGTAAAAACTAAGTTGAAAATTTTAAATCTGGCGAAGCGGTACAAAAGCAGCCTGTTAGGCGCTCATGCATGTTACAAATTAAAGACTTTTGAGAAGCCTTTACCACTATTACTACTACTACTACAACTACTATTACTACTACTACTACAACTACTATTACTACTACTTCTAATACTAACCCTCCCCCCCTTCCCTTCCCTTCCCTTCCCCCTCCCATCATCCCCTTCACTGTCTGGAAAGGTCCGCTCAGCGGCCTACTCACAAATAATTTGACCGGCTTAAAACATGCCTCGCATGTGTAAAAAAAATACTGAAACCTTAGTTGTGAAAACGTGACACTGGTTCTGCAAATGTAACGACTGTGGAAAGGAAAGAATAGACGATAATTTTACAATAAGGAGCCTTTGAATAACGACACGATTGTAAGGAGGTATTCAAATTATCGCGCTTGAAGGCGTCAGGATTACACAAGCTAGTCAACGAAAACATCATATAATTAGCTCTTTATTCTTAAATTTCCCATATTTTGGGATCGGTTAACATTAAAGGTCCGTTTTAAGCGAGAAGAAACCCACCCTGGCAGAAACTAGCATACGGGCCTGCAATGAGCACGTGAATTGGATTTTTTTTGACGTCACAAATACACGTGCGATTAGAAAATGAAATTAGTTAAGTTTGAATAAAGGAAAGTTACCGCCTTTAGGAAATTCGGTTGTTTTCAATAAGTTTCTTATCGTTTTTATTGCTTTAATTCCTTTCTCTAAATTAAACTCTCAAAATTTGTTACGCACGGCACGTGATCCCACCTCCAGTCCAGGGCGGTGAGCGGTTGGGCGGGGAAGTGAGCGGTCCGCTCTTGCTGTATGTGTGATGCAGGAGTAGGGCCTGGGTACAAGGGCGCTCTGATTCTTGGCCTGGCTCAATTCAAAAGTTGAAATCGATCACTTTTTCGTTTGCAACACTAAATTTCCTCTCTTCTTTTTTATGGTACAACAAAAATCTAAGGCTCAGTAACGTAACAAAATGATAATTTTTGTTTTTAGGGCATTCAACACTAACCAGCTGCAAGGAAATCGATTAAAGTTGCTTTCATAAAGTTGTATGTCACATAAGACTACCTCAAAATTATTTTACCAACTCGCAGATCATTGTGAAGGCCCCCTGTATGCCTCGATACCCAGAATTTATATATGTAAAAAAGTAAAAAATAAACTACACTTTATCCAATTTTTAGTGTGATATGGAGTGATATAAGCAGGTTATGGAATTTTGAATTTGTTGTTGACTGTGGAGCTTCGTGAATGAACTGTACTATAGTGCTAGTACAAGACTTTCAATTTATAGTATATTTTGGGCACAGTTGTTGCGTCCATCAAAATAGAATAGACAGTGAAGAAATTTCTTAATGAGTCTAAAACTAACAAAATTTAAACGCTGGAACGTTGCATTGTTTAAAATTTACAATAATCTAAATCAAATACGCTAGGAAGACTGCTTGTCCATAGTGGCCGGAACGAAAAAAACAATGTTATGATCAGTCAAAATATATAATTTTTTGTCATGGAAATTAATTACTCTCCTTTAATTAAGAGAAAGCCTACAAATAAACACGTGAATTGGACTTGCACATGCACATGCACGTGCGATTTGAAAATGGAATTAGTAATAAATATAAATAAAGGACAGTTACCGCCTTTAGGAAATTCGGTTGTTTTCAATAAATTTCTTGGAAAAAAGAGCTTGCTTAAATAGTTTCATTTTCAACAAATATTGTTTTATTGCTTTAATACATTCGCTAAATCAAACTCTTAATATTTGTTATTCACGTCACGTGATCCAACCTTAAATCTTCTTATACCAAACGTGACAGTAAAAGCAAAAACTAACAAAGTTTAAACGCTGGAACGCTACATTGTTTAAAATTTACAATAATCTAAGTACGGTTTTGTTGGTTGAAAGAAAAGTAAATTGGACAAAAAGAGCCTTTAATTTTTACTTGAAGAGGATAATTGTTGAACAAGAAAGCATACAAAATTCGTAAGACAAACGTGATTTGCACATGCTTGAACGAAAAAAAACATATCAGAAGAAAAGAAAAGTATGTCAGAAGAAAAAGAAAAAATTATATCAGAAGAAAAGAGACAAATAGTAAAAAAAAAAGAACATAATCTAAGCATTAACTGTCTATTCTAGTACATTTGCCGAATTAATTGTTTTTAGTTAAAGTTACATTACTAATTAGTGCCGGGTTATCTATGGGCGTTTACTCGATTTCTTGATTAGATCGGACGTATTTATGTCATTAACATAAAATAAATTGAAAAAATATTCGATAGAAATAGAGTTCATTCTTTGGGTAAAAGCTACGAGCAACTGCCACGAGTAAGTATTTAGCTTTCATCCGAGAAGTAACTTAAATTTCCGAATTTTAACCAGTGTAGAAATCGAAAAAAAGTCGAAGAGATATGAGCAAAGCAAACGGGAAGCCATCAAGAAAAATCCAACGTACTTTTCTACAAACATTTCTTCCAGTGTTCACGCAAAGAAACAAGGAAGAAAAAGCAAAGCAACAAGAAGGATACAGCGAAGATGAGAGACAAGACTACGGAGAATTAGAAGGTAAAGGTTTTGAGATACCGAAACTATCCTGGGAAGAATGGCGACACGGGAAAAACTTCGATCCGAATTCGAATGTTAAAACGTACGCTACATACCAACGGCGTATGGCAATTTCGGAGGAGATTGAAAAACACGTTCACGATAATGGTTATAGCCTTCGGGAAGTACGAAAAAATATTTGCACACTTGAAGCATTGAAGGACTTTTATCTTCTTTGATCTATCAGACAAGGGGAACGCCGATGACTAAACCATGAATAAACTGATTGCCAATGTAGCAAATTACTCTTTTATTTATAAATCAGAACCTTTTGTAAATACGGCGTAAAATTTGCGTTATTGTAAGTCCTAGAGAGTTTTAGACTCTTAAATTATCATCAAATAAAGGGAACGCCAATAACTAATTAGGTCTCAGTGCTTTTCCCATGAAAATTGTAGGTGAGTGAAAAAAAGTTCACCTAAAACTTTCTAGGTGAGTGATTCTCTCTCCTCCTCCCTCCTCCTCCTTAATAATTTGTTTTTATTTCGAAAAATATTTTCCTATGCATAACTTTCCCAAAACCGAAAGTTTTCTTAAGAATTCTCTTACTGTTTTGAAAGTTTTTGTTTACTGCAGTATTAGACTATCTTTATAATCCCATAACTTTCCTAAAACTGAACGATTACTTGAAAATTTTCTTTCTGGTTTAAAAGTTTTTGTTTATCGTAGTTTTAAACTCGCTTTATTATCCGATAACTTTCCCAAAACTGAACGTCTGCTGTTGAATTTACTTTTTGGTTTGGAAGTTTTTATTCAGCGCAATACTAAACTACGTTTCCTATTTTTCTAATTTTCGAGTTTATCTGCAACTTATTACCAAAATATATCGATTAAAATTTCGAACTTTCAGCAGAAAATCGCGGAGAAATCAAATGTATACAGTCTTTAACTCTAAGGCGAGCGATTTTTTGTGAGTAGATGCCCTATTTTTTGCTCTTCTTGGATCGATTTTAGGTTCGCGATGGTGCACTTAATATATTCGTCTGCATTAAATTCGACAATTGCGCGACGTATGAACAGGGTCTAAAACGTGGACAAACTTGGCTTATATCTATAAATGTAGGAACTTACACAAATTTGGATGTTTCAATGTAACTGCGCCGGAGGCTGGCTGCATGTATTTTGCTCTTGCCGTTTTTTTATGTTTTAACTTTTTATTCGTCATTTTTATAAGTTTTATGTTACCAACCTGAATATACCATCAATGCTTTTTAAACAGTAAATTGCTGGGCTACCTGTGGTAAGAGCAGTCATCAAATCGGTTTGTTTTTCTTTTGTCGACCAGACAAAATGTGCATCCCACAGTTCCTTGTGGCGCCAGCTCGACTCACAAGCTTCATTTCTTGCCCGATTGTGTTGTGAGTAAAAGAGAGACCTGGAACGAAAGCTAGCCCGGTGAACGCTTCCAGGGCGTCTTGTTCCTTTTTTAAATTTCCCTTCTTATCATTATTCTTGTCAATATTTTGATTTTAAATTTCAATGTTCTTGTAAATATTTTTCAAATTTCTTTTATTATCAATGTTCTTGTTAAATATTTTGCTTCTAAATTTTAATATTCTTGTAAATCAGCAGTTTTTCAATAACCCATTGCCATGATTGATAATTTTTAAATAAACCATTATTATTATTTATTATCAATTCCATTTATAAATTTTTGCCTACGGGAAATACGGCTTAATCCGTCAGTATTTATCGTTAAAATAACCATTAAAGAGTTTTAGGCTCGTTTGAATTATTGAACAAAAAAAAACGGCAAGACACAATATTTTTTATAAGAATATTGTTTTTTCGGATCGAAGCAGGATATTCTTATTTTTAGCTGATTTTAGGCTGAAAATATTCTTACGAATATTCTTAGTTTCGGTAATATCGGTGACATGGAATTTCCGTTTTTAAAATGATTATGGTATTGAAGAGCTTCAAAGGTAATAGATCTGTACTGGTCTTACCATTTGGGATTAGAATGTAATTGCAATACAAGCAATCAGTAATGATTCTTCCTTTAAACATGCAAAATAATAATCTCAACAAAATCTGAGCCTCAGCATTATTCTTCATATTCTTAAAATATTTTTAAAATTTGGCCAATTCCAGCCTCAATATTTTTATAAAGTATATTCTTATACAAAAAAAGAATGTAACTAGCCGGAGGATAAATCGGTTACATATGTAGCAGCTTACAAAATTTCGGTTATAAAATATAGCTATTGCCTAGTACTGGATGGGTGGACGTGGTTAGCGCAGTTGGTACGATCTCTGCTTTCCAACCACAAGGTCCCCAGTTCGATCCCGGCAGTTTGCCGAGATTCGAAAATTTGTGTGACCTTCTTTTCTGCCTAAGCCAACTCAGCTTCCTTCCTTCCGGGGTAGGTAAATGAGTACCAGCGTTTGCTGGGAGCTAACCTGCGATGGATTAGTGGCCCGTCCAGGGAGAGTCAAAGACTCTCATCCACATAACACTACAGAAACCGGAGATAAGCGCCGGCTCCATGGGCCACTAGGCTTGTAAAGGATTTAGCTGTATATATCACCTTGTAATATCCTCTATTTACTGTATGTTCTCGTTAGTATGAGTGATGGTATGCTGGAGGTTGTTGGTCTGTACTCGGCACTTCATATAGCAAGACTTCAAGTGAACTTAGCCGATCCCTTGCGTTTGGGACAAGCAAAAAGTGTGAAGGTACGATAACACCTGTGGCTAGAGTGGTTAGCAAGTTATTAATCGTCGAACTTACTTATTGCCAACGAACGAGCTGATTAAAGACGCAAGGCTGGTGAGGCGGCAGATTATAGAGCCTTGCTTGAGTAGAGTAGGCGAAATGTAATCGAGATCGAGCATGAATAAGGTTACGTGCTATTATAAGAAAACTCGGTTGTCCAACAATATTACTCTCAAATAAGAGTTTTTATAACTTGTGTTTTTATCAGCAGCTCAGAGTTGATAATTTCCTCTATATAATTGACGCCAAGCAATTAGTTTTGATCATTGAATTTCCGGTTAGTACGGCATGTAAGCTTCCCATGAAATTTGAGCCAATGAAAGGAAAGATAAAATTCACCCCAACCTTAATTCAGCCAATCACAAAGCTTGTTCAAATCTTGATGTTCATGAGAAGCTTACATGACGTACTGTCCCGTGAGGGTTAGCGAATAATGTTGCAAGGTTCAAATAAGTTGTTGTTATCATGCCTCAGTAGGGAACAGGAAGACGTGCATGGATTACAGTTTCACTCGAGCATTATTTTAATTTTTGGGTGAATGAAAAACAAAACCATAACACAATGTCTTTATGCAGACTTATCAACCTTTTAGAGCTTAAAATATGGACGCAAACTACAAAATAACTGCAGATTCAACACAAAAGCTGGAGGTTTATTCGTTTTCTCATGACTTGTCAAATCCATATAGCCTAGGAAGCTGACAAACCTTGAATAGCGGTTAGCTGGAGGCAAATTTCTATATTTTTAATGTTATGAAATACTGGTACCGAGAGCGTACTAGTCGGACGTGTTCTTGATCACTCCAGTTTTTAAATACGTTTCATCAAAATATTTTAATCTATTAACCTTTTCTCAGTTATACTGAAACTGAAAATTAAGGAAAGAAAACAAAGTATTACGAAAGGAAATTCGAGATCTAAAGAATCGATTGAAGAAATTCACTGACGGCATGTCGCAAACGCAGCTGCACACTGGAGAGAAAAAGACGAGGGAAATGTCACCAGTCAAAGAACATTCTGTAAAATTTATGTCTGATTAGTTTGCCACCTTTGCAGGCCCGTACTCAGGGAAGGGGGGATGTGTGGGGTGCGCATGCATCCCCCCCCCCCCCCAACGACCGTAAAGGTCCAAAATATCTACTCGATTATAAAAGTAATGAATAAAAAATAAAGTTTACGATGAAAAATGATCATCGAAGCATATTTGGAAGCACTTTTATTTACCCGTAAAACAATATTGATAATAAATTGGAATAAAATCTAATCTGTCAGTCCAGCAAAATACCCTAAGTCCAAAGTTATTGTTTCACAGAATTTGGTAAATTTTATGCTGTCCTGAAAATTTAAAAGTTGCCAATAAAATGACGCCATGTCTGGGGGGTTTGGTTCCACAAAAAATTTTTCGATATAGAGCTTGGGCAACCATTGGTTCGAGAACGAAACCGTTTAGAAACTATTGACTGGTTATCAGTTATATTGTGGGCGGTGAAGGACAGATAATTCCCCCAGGCACAATAGTGTCAATACAACCAGTCAGCAGTTTCTAAACCGGTTTTGCTTGCAGTTTTGCACCTCCAGAACTTCTAAATTCGACTGATTATAAAGAAAAGAAAAGGGAAGTTCGCAGTCTAGGACGTACTGCGCTACAACAATCTGAAGCTGCCGTTGCGAAAACAACTTTTTTGTCAGTTATTCGGTTGCAAAGTTAATAAATTTTTGTGAAAGTGTGACCTTTTCTCCCATGGGAAGTGTTCAAAAGCATTGTTGTTTCACCAAGGGTTCCTTTTCTGATTATTCGTCTTCAAAAATAAGTCTTAAAATTTTTGACTTTCGGCAATTACAAAGTCTTAATATAATCTTCAGTAGTAAACTTGTTGGTTTCTAAGCTGTATCAACTATGCGTTTGGTTTGCATCCCTCATATGCATAGCCCAGTCAACACGGGCAACTTTTACGTGACAATTTGTGATTGACAATCAGTTAGAATTGCTCGTGTAGACCATTTTTTCTAAGACAACCTTATTTGCTGTTCAAATTTAGACAGTTTCCTTGTATACGAGCCAACACACAAGGTTAAAAATAAGAGTGTCAACTATTTTGATGCCATGCAAAGATCCCAGTTTCCACTCTTTTGCTGTCACACGTCACATGTATACTTTCTTTGGAATAAAAATTGTCAAATTAAATTGTAAAACGAAAATTGCCCGTGTGGACAGGGCTTACGGTAACGGCCTTACGCTAGCTGGATCGTGTTTTTTTTTTATTTTTTTAATTCATTTATTTCTAAGTAAAAGATTTTAAAAACTTAACGGCTTCTTCGGCTTCCGGCAAAAGAAGAGCAAAAACGTTTCGAAATCATATTCCACTGAAATGAGAAAAATATTGTTTCGCGCAAAATGTGCTTGTCAGAGCAACCAAAACAGCGAAGTGAAGCAAGTCACAATTCTTAATTGCTGCTGTACAGAGTACTCCCATACAGGTGAAAAACGCGTGTTTTTAAATAGATTTTAAAACTTTATTTTAAAACTATTGATTTGACTAAAACAATTGGACCTGTCGCGATTTGGTTTTAGGGACACCGAGGACAATGAATCTCAGAATCTCAGTAGCCGCATGCATGGTCTACCCGACTTGTTATTAAAATATAACTTTAAAAAGTTTATGTTTATAACTTTATATTTTATATAAATTCAAACTATAACTTTATTTTAAGAGTTGGATGTGAAATTACTTGTTCTAAACACTTAATAGAACAATGATCATTTCAATTTAAATTTTGAGTTGTCTTGTAATACTGGGACGCTCTACAATTTCAGTACAATAATTGTTTGGTTTGATTACCAACTTATATATACTGTATTTTTTACAAAAAAGTACAAAATCGCCCGTTCACAAATACAATTGGTTAAAATGGGGGAAAAAATCTATACTTTTGTTAGGGTTAACTGACCTTTTTTTCTTTTTTTTTTTTGCTAAATTCAGATGAATTGCGATACCATTAAGTGTCAAACCACCCGGGGTGTTGCCAATCACCCTCAGACAAGATTCAGAGATTGTTCACTTCCGTTCTGGTTTAAACATGGTTTGAAATTGTCACGAAACATTTTTGGGCAACCTATTTTGGGTTTTAATATTTCAGTGGAATAATGTTTTGATGTCAGAAGGCTTTGTGGCTATTCTAACTTCGAAACAAAACCAAATATTCAAAAGAAGAAAACATTAATAGATAACCCTAACAGCCAAAACGGTTGTACCGAGCAAGGCTTATTTCTCCAGAGGAAATGAAAGAATTCAAACAGGATATTGAAATACCATTCTATTGTCCGAGAGCCATACACATTGTACTGAGGTAGACACGTGACGATGGAAACAAAGGAAGCCAAAAGCGCTTTGAAATGCCTGATCGATTTACAAATGAAGATTCGACTACAAGTTGCCAGAGTAAAACCATGAAAGAAGGTTATGGGTTGACAATCCATTGCTTATTCCCTGAGATCTTGGCCATAATTTTCAGCTATTTGGACGCTAGAGACAAGGGCAGGGTAGCTCAAGTTTGTAGTGCTTGGAGGGACGCTGCTTATAACAGGTTTGTGTGGCGCGGCGTTCAAGCTAGACTTCATTTACGAAGGTCAAATCCGTTCCTATTTCCTTCGCTGGCAAAACGTGGTATTCGAAAAATTCGTATTTTGAGTTTAAATAAAAGCTTGAAATATGTGATTCAGAATTTGCCGGACTTAGAAAGCCTTAATTTAAAAGGATGCTACAATGTAACAGACATTGGGATCAGTAGTGCTCTTGGCAAAGACTATAAACTTCCAAATCTGACAGTACTGAATTTAAGTTTGTGTAAACAGCTCACAGACACAAGCATTGACAAGATCGCAAAATGTCTTGGCAATCTGGAGGTGCTGGATCTCGCCGGATGCTGTAATATCACGAACACTGGCCTAAATTATTGTGCTGAGGGCTTACCAAAGCTTAGATATCTGAATTTGAGAAGCTGTCGGCATATCTCGGACTCGGGAATTGCGCACGTTGCAGGGCTAAACTCAAATCAGTCAGGAAATAAGAGTTTGACGTATTTGTGTTTACAAGACTGTCAAAAAATAACTGATAACGCTTTGCGAAACATTTCAAAAGGTTTGCTATATCTTGAATGTCTGAATCTGAGTTTTTGTTGTGGTATAACTGACAGTGGACTTTCACATCTCTCGACTCTTCGAAAACTACGGGAGTTGAACTTGCGTTCATGTGAAGGTATCGGCGACGATGGAATCGCACATCTGGCGCTCGGGGCATTAAATCTTACAGTCTTGGACGTTAGCTTCTGCGATAAGATAGGAGATGCTTCACTGAACCACATTTCTAATGGTTTGTACGTTGTTCAAAATTTGGGTCTCAGTTCTTGTCGTATTACTGATGAAGGATTGTTCAAAATCTCGAAAAGTCTTCGAGATTTACGAGTTTTAAACATTGGTCAATGTACTCAAGTTACTGATCGTAGTCTCTCAGCTATAGCTGAGCATCTAACTAGTATAACAAATATTGATCTGTACGGATGTACTAAAGTTACTAAACGGGGAATGGAGAAATTAATGCATTTGCCGAAGCTTAGAGTATTAAACCTCGGTCTGTGGCAAAGGTAACAAGTGCTATCTAGAGCGCGCGTTTGTTTTTTCAAGGATGACCTTAGAACTTGTTTTAGGAATACACTAATACTGTCAGAGACGCTCTTCAACTCAGTGAAATATTTTTTAAAGAGATTTTTATTTCTTTTGCGCTATTCAAAGCTAGGAAAACATTGCCGAATCATTCAACCGAAGGACTTTTTGTATTGTTAATTGTAACACAGGTTGTATTCCACTTGAAAAGCATTCTGTGTCGCTTAGAAAATTAAACCGCTCTTGTATAAGTGACTGATCTTTACGAAAAACGTCCTTTTTCGGATTGTGTCTTTTTAAGTTCAGTTCCAAATATGAAGCATTCTTTCTTTAAATTGGCGCTGTCTTTTGTATTTTATTCAGGCAATAGAAATGCAAAAAAAATAGGACAGAACCTGTAATTTTTACATATTAAAGGTAAGACGTCATTAAAATTCAAATAGCAATCTTTGATTTTGTGTATTTTTAAAATGAGTTAACAATATATAGCTTATGTAGTTTACACAACTAATATATGGAACGGTTTAAATTTAGTCGTTCTGTAGAAAATGTGGTTATGATACTTTCTTTTTTTTAAAAACACCTTTTCATTACTGCTTTGTTTTTCTCTTTTTAAACTCTTTCAATATAACTGCCCGTTTCCTGCTTTCACCATCTCTTTCGTATTTTACTCTGCATGATTGGTCAGAATAATTGAAGACTATCAATCGCCCTCTGACTCATTGTACAGTTTCTTTCTTATAGCTTGATAGCTTTATGATTCTATTAAGTTAGAAACAGGAGGGCTAATCTTTATTTCTTTATGTGGCTTGTGACGTTTAAAAGTTAATACAGCTGCATATAAAATTCAACGCATCAAACCAAACAATTTTGTTCTTATTTAGCATAGAACATGACAAGGGCTTGAAACATGGTATTCTTTATGAAACTAGCGACAGAGTGAAATAATTCTGTCTGAATTTTAGGTACTGCTAAACAAGTTGGATTAAAAATCGAAGTCCGGGTTTTCTTGGTTTTTTTTCCTTGTCTATTTTTTAAGATTTATTAACGTAAAAGAGCTATTTTATGTGATATAGGTATACTTGAAAACCTGGCTGTATTTTATCTAATGCCAGCATAATAAGAAATTTTAAAGGCAATCACAAACCCACAAAGATCAACTAAAATGTTTCTCTGAAATGTAAAAGCTTCAATTGTTAGGTTTTCAGTAATGTTATTCTTTCACAACTTTTAGTTTTTAAGTCAACATAAGTAAAAAATACTTTGGGTATAATATAAGCATCAATATAATTCCTTAGTGTCCCTTTAGTTTATTTATAAAAATATTGATTTGTATTTTATTCGCTTAGCAGAACTCCGTGATGTTTTATGTCAAGACCTTCCAATATTGCAGGAAGCAAATGTGTGAAACATTTTCGAGATACACTGTTATTTTTTTATAAGAACGTCTTACTTTAGGACTGAGGCTGAATGTTCTTAAACATTTTAGGGATTTTTAGCCTCAAATGTTCTTAAATGTTTATCCTATATGTATTTGGTGTAAACATACTTTTTTATAACAACAACTTTATGAGAACAACAAGGAATGGAAAAGTTCGTGGTTCCTAAAAAAAACAGTAGATATATTAAGAGATAGATTGACAGAGTAAAAGAGAAAAGAATGAGCCCTGCAAAATGCTGTAGTAAAATTTCTATGTATTTTGCTGTTGTTGCAAACAATGTTGCACTATCAACTAATTGCCGACTCCATGATTTGGTGCCACAATGTAACAAAATGAAGTTGTCGGCTATTTCCCAGCCTCGCTATGTTCTTAAAGCTAAACCCTTTACGAGCCTAGTGGCTCATGCAGCCCGCACTTATCTCCGGTTTCTATAGTGTTAAGCGGATGAGAGTCTTTGACTCCCCTTGGACAGGACACTGATCCATCGCAGATTAGCTCCCAGCAAACACTGGTACTCATTTACCTACCCTGGAAAGATGGAAAGCTGAGTTGGCTTAGGCGGAAAAGAAGGTCACAAAAATATTTGAATCTCGGCAAACTGCCAGGATCGAACTGGGAACCTTGTGGTTGTAAAGCAGAGATCTTACCAACTGCGCCAACCACGTCTACCCTGTGTTCTTAGCATGTTTTTAAATTTGGCCAATTTTCCTGACGTTCTTTTAAAAACGGTTCTTATAAAAAAAGAGTGTGGTATATTACTTAAATGGTTGAGGGAGGGAGATCTGTAAGAAACTCCCTTTTAAAATGGAGTACATGTTTTATGAGTGTTTGTTGCTACCACTAAGGCAGTACTGAACTTGAAGGTTCACTTTCAATTACCATGTTTTTACACATAACAATTACTACTTAAATCATCTTTAAATCAGTTAATTATGACGATAATATACTCAACATAAGTTAAAAAAACAGTCTTACTCCACCAGAGCCAAAACACTACTATTTAGTTTAAACTTAGCTCTTATGATAAATGTAGTAAATGGAATGCTGTGTTGGTGTTTTGGCATTCACGCTGATAAAGGACTCCAGTCCAAAATGTCAGTCCAAAATTCCTTTTCTCGCTTTGGTGTAAAATAATTACAAATATATTTTACACCAAAATAAAAATAAATAGAAATAAATAATTTGTTTAAAATCAATTGTGAAGGAAATGGTTGCCCATTCTTCCTAGCTAGAAGCTAATGTTTAATTGCTCGACTGCTCGGATCTTGGCGTAAAATCAAACTTGCAGAGGGAGGAAACAGGAGTACCCAGAGAAAAATCCATGGCGTCAGATGGAGATCAACAAATCTCAGCTCACATGTGGTGCCCAGGACTCAATCCTGGGTTATAGAGGTTAGAGGTGTGACTGATGACCACTATGTCAACCTAACTCCCTCACTTTGTCAACCTGACTCCCCCAGTATGCCAACCTGACCCCCACTATGCCAACCTGACTCCCTCACTATGTCAACCTGACTCCCCCATTATGCCAACCTGACCCCCACTATGCCAACCTGACCCCCCCACTATGCCAACCTGACCCCCTCACTATGCCAACCTGACTCCCCCACTATGCCAACCTGACTCCCACTATGTCAACCTGACCCCCTCACTATGCCAACCTGACTCCCTCACTATGTCAACCTGACTCCCACTATGTCAACCTGACCCCCTCACTATGCCAACCTGACCAAATGATGACTCTTGGTCGTACTGTAGAATACCAAAGGTTCTGCCGCATTCTTAAATGAACTTCTTCACTTCAGCTACAGCATAGTCATCCTCGCCTTTGCCAGGGACAACTACAGTCAATCCCATGCCGGTGACAATGTCAACAACTGACAATATCTTGCGCAGAGGAATCTTGGTGTCAGTAGCGTGAAAGCAATAGTCCACTTGAATGACTGGCTGGCGATCCAATTTTTTCTTGGAAGCGCCATGTCTACTGACACAATGAGGACACCAATCTCTGTACGGAGGATGTGTCAATCCATGTTGTCTTCTTTCCGAAGCTGTGGGCTCAGATGGAATTCTCAATCCTGTAGGAGCTCTAGCCGTGACATCCACAGTTTCTTGAACTGGTCTCTCAATGTCAAAACTATATTCGAAATGCGAAACACTGAAAACCAATCCATCTGTGATCAAGTTTGCGCCAATAGTCTTGAGTCTCAAGACCATGTGACTCAGGGTCAGCAGACTCAAGAAAGCAAGTGTAACGGTCCGCGTCCAATGTGTTGCCAAAGTCAAACTTGTCAGCGGAAGACAATGGTGATGGACAGCGGTCTGGTGAATCAATTTATCACGTTCGCTGTGAACCATGCGAATCCAATGTCCTGAAGTCTGTGTCCAATAATCCGTGGTTCTTTTCTGAGACGTTGTAGGATCCACGGTGTAGAACAGCCGCGCAGTCACATCTTTCATGTCTCGATTGAACTCAGGAAATGCTCGCAATTTGATCATAAGGTCCTTTTCACCTCCTTGAGTAGTAACAATGTGTCTGCGATCAATTTTCTTTTGCGATTCTCGGTTCCTCGGCTGGAGACGCCGGGATCCGCAACAATGGGCGGGACGGGCGAGGCTTCATGAGACGATGCGGGAATGTCCGATAATGCTTTCGATGGGTCGGCCCTCGACTTGTTGGACAATCGAAATCATCCGGTTTGCATCGCCACCGAGGGCGCCGCCTGGAATCGTTTCGCAGTTTCCTTGGCCTTCTCCAGTGCTTGGCCAGTCAATGGCTTCATGTTGAAGTCCTGCCGCGCCACAATTGCGATTCACGAGTGTCAGCCCGTTGGTGCAAAAGTTCTCGTCAGTGACAACATCTGATGTGCCATCCAAGAAGAATCGCGCCGCCTTGCAATAACCCGTCAATCGACTCTCATCAATGGGCAGCTCACCGCGAAGGTTACGAAAACCCATCAATTGCCTGCGTTTCTGCGCGTGATGACGAATGAGAATGCTTGAGTCTTCGTTGACGACCCAATAGTCAACGTATTGAACTCGGCTCATTTCGGTTTACATTCGGCTCTGACCTTACCTTTCTTTGCTGCCGCAATCAAAGAATGTGTCTGCGTGATACGAACGTATTCAATGTCAGTGGTGCCGGTGACACCGCGAAGTTCGATGTCGCAAGATCGAGTTCAGTCATGATTCCAGAAACTTGCAAGTCTGTGTAGTGACAATCAGACTCTTGATAAGGTATAACTCTCGGAGTCATATAGACCAATGTGCATGATAGGATAGGTACTGTTTTGCGATCTGGGGTAAGCAATGCCATGAAATTGCAACTCATGATCGTCCAAAAATCCTGCAATAGAAATCTAGCAGCACTAACA
>JAOBAY020108147.1:0-17023 GCA_025331085.2 Zoanthus sociatus | reverse complement strand
CTACTACTACTACTACTACTACTACTACTACTACTACTACTACTACTACTGCTGCTGCTGCTGCTGCTGCTGCTGCTGCTGCTACTACTACTAGTATTACTACTACTACTGCTGCTACTGCTGCTGCTGTTGCTACTACTACTATGGCGAAGACGATAATAATAGCTTATTTTAAAAATTTCGGCCGTGATTGAAATTTTAAAACAAATTATAATACACACACACGCGCAACCTAAGTATTGATATCTACGAACCCGTTTAAAAAGAAACTAGAAAATAATATATAAAGTATAGCTATGTATATGGAAGGTGAGAGAAAAATAGCGAAAAAAACACTTAATAGAAATATGTAATCACAAAAAATGTACAACACTCGCCTAATTTACAATTTAATTTTATTGATTGGTAAAATTGAAGTCATCAAAACTTCCTCAGCTCTTTCAGACGTGACCTGCAGCATTATCTCTCTTAAGCCAATAACAATCATTGGTATCAATAAAAGTATAGGAACGAAAACAAGTGGTGTGTTTTGAGGAAATCTTTTTTTAAGCGTAAAAAAAGCTAGAACTTACTTGCAAGCTCTACTCCGATCTGCGCTGTAGTATCTTTAAATAGCTCCTTGATCGGATATGATAAAAGTAGTTTAATACACTGTTTGTTGTTTTGTACCGGAAAACGTCAGCCGTCACCACTTCAGCATTTTAAACTCGTTGAAAATGCGACAGTGTTGCAGTTGGTTGACAAATGATGACGTTGTATAGACAGAGAATAAGGTTTCACTAGGTCTGTGATATAATTCCAAGCAGACCTTAGCAGAACCCCCACGAAGAAGAACAGTGAAAAATGCCCCAACTTTGAACAGTTTACCAAGTTTGTCCAAGTCCGGAAACTGTGCTGAACGCAGTACTTAATTCCCGTTAAAGACTTGTGAACAAAATCTTTTTTCAAATCCTTCCTTAGCTCTCCAGCTAGTAAAATGATATTAGCTCAGTTTCGTCTATGTTCAAACGCGTATTAATTTTATGACCGATATCAACTCAATCTAACACACGATTTACTATACTATCACGAAACTTTTCAATGTTCTCTTGGTTGTTCTTTGTCTGTCAATCAGGAAGGAGTTTACCCAATGGCATATGATTCACGTGTGGTCAGTAAAATGCCACAATAAAGAATAAAACAACATCTTGTCACTACTTCATTTGGCAGTTTTGAATCCCACCCTAGTTCACGGTTGATTGCATTTATAGGTTTGCTTTCATATGACGCCAAGTCATGTATTTTCTTTAAAAAAATCGCTAATTTATGCTCAGAAGTGAGACATACGAACAACGCAGCGATAGAGTTGCGATTTTACAAGCTGCAGAAGACCGCATGTTTTAAAAATCTGAAAAATTGCCGACGAATTGGCCGCGGTATTTTGATTGACAATGAAAATACATTTCTCATGGGCTGTGATTGGCCGCTTGATGACAACCAATCATTTTGGTTGCATGAGTCGTTTGAAGAAGTTCAGAGCTTTCGGCTTTTTGTGCTTGAAGTGAATTGAAGACAAGCGAAGCATTTCATGAGGAATTTGTTTATGTGAAAATAGTACATTTAGATTTAACTGCATCACAACGGACAATTACCTTCAATTTGAGAGGCTTTAGATGTAGCATGATATTTGAATGAGCGTGTTCTCTTGAACGTGGATCGAATTTCGGAGGGGATTTCGCGTTAGACGGCGAACGCCGTACTCCTGAACGATAGCCTTACGTGATGTTGAAGTAAGTTCAATTCTATCGAATTTTATAGGTAATAGATATCTTAGAAGTGCGAAAGTTGATAAGGTTATGACAAAAACTCAAAGGAAGAAAGTCCATTTTACTTATAATGTTTAAGTTATTGTGTATTATCATTTACTGATGTAAAAGATGTTACCCGTCGACGCGCGGCAACATCTTACATACAAGCTGCTTAAAATATGTAGACTGTTTTCAAAGTATTTTTCCTCACCTTACAGTATTTTAACTTATGAGGACTTGAATACTATCAGTCTTTATTCTGGGTTTTAGATCTCAGTTAACTTTAAGTGTGTAACGATTGTTTATTTCTTTAGTAAAATTATTTTGCGGCAATCGCTCCAACTACAAAGCAGTGTCCATTTCGTTAATCAATCGGTGCTCTTTCACAACTTGTGTTTTCAGCCAAACTTCATCTGTGTTAGATTACTCGACATTTCTCTTGTGTAGATTTCCAGTGGTCTACAACAAGAAGAACGATATGTTTGATAATATTGGTGCTGGCTTTCCCTATTGTACTAAAATTTGTGAAAAATACGTTTTTCTTGCCGAAAATAAAATCATGATTTATTCGACGCTACGATTGATTTTTTAGTTTAGTTTCGTACTAGAGGAAGATCAGGTTGCCTCAGCAGTTAGGTAAAGTAAACGTTTTCGCTTTAGTATTTTATACCAAAAGGTTATTGTTACTATTTTCCACGTGTGTTGTAAGTTTTCTCTGGTTTGGTTGGTTGGTTTTATTGTGTGCCCCGGTCATGCTCTATCAGTTGATCATGGAACAAAAGTTTCATCGAACCGGTTTAAAACTTCTGCTAAACTAAAGACCATCAACTGCCTACATACAAATCTTAAATAATTAAACGGAGCTTAAAGATTGCAGTTGGGCTATTAGCTTGCAATTATTCATACTTCTTAATTTCTGCTCCATAGTCTATGAATTGAAAGTGACAATTGAATGAAGCTACTTTTATGTTGCTAATTTTTTTTGCTATCCGCTCTTACCTTTGACAAATGTCTCGCTGGTATGCAAATTTATGAACACGAAAGCAGCCTGTGAATATTTTGTGGGCCATAGATGTGTAAATTTTAACTTTCTGGCGTTGTTTCATTGCTGAAAACAACGATCAAGAGAACAATTTAGAGGTGATTGGTCTGGGTTTTCATGTCAGGAAATCGTTTCGATATAATCTCCTTTGTGTTTTGGTACTGCTCGATAAATTTTTCCTTCGTGACAGCTGGTGAAAAAAGCAAAGGTTATCATATTCAAATCGCATTTGATCGAATCGATACTAATTTCTTGAAATAAACCTGTAAACTTTGTATTACAGAACATTTTCAACTTAACTCGCCGTTAACTTTCGGAAATTTTTATTCGATATTATGAATTTCCTCGTTCTTTAAGCTTGCAGTTTTGAAGGAAAACTTCGATATCGTGTTTGAATTATTTGCGTGCATTATCTGTCAATGCCTCTGTGACTGTGTTAATGCGAATTTGATATTACCTTGTGTGGTAGCGTTAATAATCAAAGGTATACTTTACTGCACTCGTGTTAACGTCTTTAATCTCTGAACAATCAGGATTGGGTTTATAACCTGTTTTATAAAGCTTTAAAATTTGTTTCTAATTTTATTTATAATTTTAATATTGTAAAATTTCTTGATGACATCGACCCGTTGTTGGTTCTTGACATTCGTTTAGTCAAGATTTCGTAAGCTCCCAGTTCCATTCCATATGGAATTTAAACCTTTGACTTTGTGATGCTTTGTTGGTGACAGAAAAACCAAAATTTTGTTGAATTTAAGTTTCTTCGTCAGAAAATTTTTTAGTGAGCTGGCGTTTCTGTTTTTAAGCAAACTGACTGAATCGGGTATCATATTTCGGTTTTAATTTGTCTATTTTAAAAGCTCCTTTCAAAAGCAAAGGACTCTGTCTCAAGCGACTTTGGTTGTTGTTTTTAAGATTCACAATTTAGTAATTTAAATTCTTTGAATTTTTTTAGTCAACATACAAAGTCACGTGTTAGGTTTTGAGACCCACAGAGTCTTCTTATTGTTTTGTGTACTTGACCTTCACATCATCAGTTTTCACATGCTAACTCGTAGAGCATGCCAAATCAATAAATCATTCCTAAAGTTTGTTCTGAAAACTAATATAAGTGTACAGTGTGCGAATGCGAAGAAAGAAAAAAAGTTTTCTTATAATTTTTTTTAGTAAATTCAGAGATTATAAACATCCTTTCGCATGTGTACATATATTATGCAAAAGAGATGACATATCATTTTCTAATTCTGTACAAAAACTTTCTCAGTTGCTATTTTGATGCTTTTTTTGTTTTTATTTTTTATTTTTTTTTTATCAGTTTGAATTTGCAAAATTAAGCTTAGTTATCTGATACAATAGCTACAGCGAACTCCTTTCTTGATTATCCAGTTTTTCAGTTTCAGAAAATTTAGGTTAAATTTTATTTAAAATTTAGTTTGTTTTGATAGGTTCATAGGCTGTTCATACTATCCAAAAATTGTGCTCACTTAAATGTTGTTTATTTCTGTTGAGTGTAGTGAAAATGCATAATATATAATGCATCTACAGTTATAGAAAAGAAATTAATTTCATTTATACACAATTAAAATACAAGTGAATCAAAATATACAGACCAGCTAGGATATTTAACAGAAACGATTGTTTCTGGTTACGTGTTGCTTCCGTGCTAGCAAAATGACGGAACTGAAAAGTAGTTTCCAATGGCGATATGAACAGAATCAGTTGTAAAGATTTGTGAAAAATACAATAATGGCTATTGCAAAGTGTTAACGTGTCAAGTATTACCAACAGATGAGAGGAGATAAGATAGCTATTTAAATATACCGAATTACTAATTTAAGCTATCAATTTCCAAAAATACGTAATTTTCCTTAACAAAAATGTATTTATTATGTAAGTAAAGGCCTACCTTTTTATAGTCTCCTTTATAGAAAAAAATAGGCTCTTATGATCAAAATTTACAGAGGAAAAAATTGGTTTCCAACAGTTTCCCATGAATGTGATACACAGAACCGAAAATTGGTTTCCAAAAATTTGTGAAATCTCCATGCCTAATATATATTTTTTATACAAATTTGACTTTTCTTTAAGCATTTGCTCCCTGAATTCTCATTGCCTGATACCCTTTGTTAAATACTTTAGCTTGAGTTCAGATACTGGCGGTGTTTATCTTATACTGTTTAGCAGGAAGTTAATCTCTAGCATAGAATGACAAACACCAGTAATTTCTTCCCCTGTTTAATTAATAAATTGGTATCACTGTTAATGTTGTAGTATGTTGTAGTTACATTCACACGTAATTCATCAGAATATTATTCTTGTGGATGTCATATACTTAAGTTAAAAATGTTTCTTTTCATACATGCTTTTGTAAAATATAAAGTTGTATTGACCAAACTTTAGATATTTCCTTTTATTTGTAATTTTTCTTCGAGAAGATAGATAAAAACCCTTTGTTAAACTTAAATTGTTCTGATACAATTTTATAGATTATATATTTTATTTATGAAATATATTGTATACTGTATATATCATTTTCAGATTAAATATGGTTAAGATAATTTATTATGGGTGTACTAATTTTAAAAGACAAAATTTTGGAATAATTTTTTCCTGTAAGTTAAATAGTTTTTAATCAGGGGAAGTGTTAGTAGAGTTAATGGTTATTTTTGGTATGGGTGTGGTCTAACAGTCTTGATTGGAAACATTTATTTCTTAGTGGAGTTCAATTTTGTCTAAGATAAAAAGAGATGAAATTGTAAACTATAAGATTCATTTATATTAATAGTTAAATTAAACAGTCATATAATTTCTGAATGAGTCAGCAGTTTTTGAAAATATTTTTAGACATAATTGTCATATATGATGAATGTCCATTGTGTTTGGTCTGTAGCTAAACAATAAATTTAAAGATTGCAGTTTTGCTTAGGTGATAAATTTAAGGCTGTTTAATGAAGACAATTGAAACTATCACATTAATTTTATTTTATGATTTCTACATGATGTTATTTGTAGCTTTATCAAAACCATATCTGTTTTGCTAAATTTTAATTTAATTTGTTCATGTCAAAAATGTCAAGTAAGAAAGGTTTCATAGAAAAAGATGATGAAGCCAATCGCTCTGAATCTTAAGTTCTTTCATGGTGTATTTTGATGTTTTGTTAAAATGTACTATTTCAAGCTCTATGTCTGAGTTGTTGATGTGAGCAAAACATATATTGATCATCACTTGTGTTAATATCATTTTGGTCAAGATATTTTAAATATTTATCTATATATTATTCTTGTGATAGATGAAAAATAAATGTTCTTTATTTTAATACCTAGCTTTGCAAATGTCCCAAGATTACATGAACTAAGTAATACTTGTATATTAATTGTGTGGAAACAACTCTGTACGAGTTTTTACTCCATGTAACAACAATATTAAGTATTTATAATAAAAAATAGGGATCAAATTTATATGTCTGTTTTGTTTCAAATTAGTCAGGAATTTTAGTTAAACCTTTGAGTTCTTGACTTAAGTCAGTGATAAAGCATTATATGTCTGTCTGTTCATGAACCTTTCTATGGATTTGTAAATATATTTAACATGTAGTCATGGCAATGCTTCTTACTGTCAGTAGTGATATTGTAAATAAGGGTAGCTAGATTTTTTACATTGCATTTTCACTAAATGCAAAGAATAATTTCACAGTAATTTTATCTCACCTGGAGTTATCAGACAGAACTCTTTAATTAATGAATATTGATGTCAATATGTATACCATACCCTCGGGCATTCAATGACAGACCTAGATGTAAAATAATGTGAGTTTTTTGATTATAAAAATTATAAGAAATTCTTAATATTCAGTTAGGTTATAGTTCTTGTGCAAATCAGTAACTGTTCCCTGGTCAGCATAAGTTATACAAATATGTACTGTAAATAGAAAATAGAAGCACAGTTTTGTAAAAAAAATAGTTTAGACATAAAAGGATGTTAGTAGTCGTTTAACTTTTTAAAAGACAATCAAGATCAACAACTCAACTATAACTGCAATTATTGTACTAAAAATTTAAATATCTTATTGAGCTATTGAAATTATTTTAAGTTTTCTTGATATGTACTGTATTTCTTTGTTTGCTGCAAATTTTGTGAATTTTATTATTTTCCTTTGGTGTGTAGACAGAACAAAGTTTTTTCCAATTACCAGTGCTTTGAGAGTGTTATTTATTCTATGATTTCTGATTTGATTACATTAATTATGAATTTTGCTTTTATTTTCTAGTTTAGTTATGTTTAACTTTCATTTTTGTTGTCATTCATGAATTTTAAACGATAAGGCAATGTATTCCTGAGTTGGGGTAGCAATAATTCATTGTCAACAAAACATCAAATGAGGTCGATTGCATTTGAAAAAGGTTAAATTTTGGCTAGGTTTGCATTTGATAATACCAATATGTTTGATTAACTTAATCATATCGTCATTATCAGACATTGTAGGATTTATAAAAATATGCTCAACTATGATTTCGATTTGAAGGAAACTTCTCATACATTATTATAATTAAATTGTCTTTAGTTTTTTTATTTAGAGTTCAATTTTCTGCATCTGCATCAATAAATATCAAGAGTTGTGAGTTTAGTTTGTTATTGAATGTATTTGTTATGTCCTAAAGCAAGACACTGCTTGACTTTGGAGCTGATTTGATACAAGTGTGTACCAGCAGCGGAAGCTAAATATCAGTGGCAAGCAAGCCACTAGTGCTCTAATGGATTTGAAATTGTAAGGAATTTTTTATACTGAGTGTTGTAGTGACTTGTTCTGCAGGACATGGATTTGCCAGAACACTCAATTCACACATTCTCTCTACTTTTTGTTTAGGCACTATTTATCTGTCTCCTTGGCAACCGTAACAAGTGAGTACTTGAATGAGTAACCATCTTACGAGCGTCTATGCTACTAACCATTTTTTAACTAGCTAGTTAAATAATGTTGATATCTGCTTGTTAGTTTCAAAACAATAACACTGCAAATATTATTAATAAAAATACTAAAGTTATATTTATTTGACTCTGTAGTTTTTATATTTCAAAAACATAACAAGTTATAAATTGTTATGCAGTTAAAGATCATACAAGTTATGTTGTTTTATTACCAAGAATGATTACATTTACAAGATGTAATGGTTTTTATTATTTAAACTTTTATGAAAATATTTGAATTCAAAGTTTTAGTCTTTATTTTGACAGTTTTCAAATAAAAAAATGGACTGATTAAAATGTCAGAGGAATTCTGGAGTAGACAAAAAATATACATTTTGATAATCAACATTTTAAAATAAACTACAGTATTTAAAATTAAATTATTTTACTGTTGGTTCTATTTTGTTTGAATAAAAATATTAAAAATTTGTTGGTGAAGAGAAAAATGTTCTTGTTGCCTTGAGGAGAATTTTTATTGCTTCTGAATGGTTTCAAGATAATTTCATTTCTGTTTCTCCTCAAGGCTGTATTCACCTGCAATCAATTCCAAATCTTGTCAATCACTTCTTTTGTAATGTTCAGTTTTAGAACAGCTGGTTTTGAGAGCTTGACCAATGAAAATGCCGTACATTTTTGCTAAAGTCTCAGAATTGTCAATTTGTTTTGTTATCATGCAAATACTATTTTTTGTGAGTGTGCATGTAATAAAAAATCCGAACACTTTAAATTTGCATGTGAAGTAAGATAGATGTTTATTTAAAACTGCCTTTAAATTTGTTGGCAAGTCTAAATGTCCAAGTGAATGAAAGGTAAGAGTTTCTAAGGTTCCTAGAATGGTGCAATTTTTATTTAACTTGACTATCATTCTTAGTGACTGACTTTCTACATTTTAGTTTGCATAATTTGCTGTCTTGATAATAATTGAAAAGTGTGGATAAGAGGCAAGGTTTTGTTTCTTGTGGCTGTGTAATGATGGAGGTTAGATTTCATGTTAATAAGCAATTAAAATGCTAACTAATGATCTGGTAATGAACATTCATTTAATTTGTAGAGTTAAGGTTTTCTTTAGGTGTGAGCTGATGTCCTACTACTGAATAGTCAAGAATGGAGAAAATGATGTCAAATATATCCAGTATAAAGCATCTTATCTCACTTTTGTCTCATTAACACAATTTCCTTTTATTTGATGTTAGTTTTCAGTTGTAAAAATTATTGCTAGGTGCTTTGGCAAAATAGGTAATTTTTGTTTATATAAATGAAAATTAATAAGTGGTTATATTTTACTGCTGACAGAGAGTCGTGGAAAAAACTTTCATTTCAATAAAGGTCACTTAAATTTTTTACCACACCCAGATGTAAATTTTGTTGGCAAATGTGTATTGATGTTTTTAAAAATTTATGCATTGTGAAAGTTTCTTGCTTTTTATTAAATTTTTATGAAGATTAAATTATGTTGTTTTCTTAAGCTGTTATTTCTGTAAGAGTAGTCTTCCAAAAATATATATTTTTACTGTTATTTAATGTCTTATGAAATATTTTTTATCCAACTGCTTTTTGTTAATTTTATCAAGCAAGTTAACTTGACATGAATATTTAAATGAAAATATATTGAAAATTACTTTTGGTTTAAGATAAAGAAAAAGCCCTTGTTTTAGAATAATACTGTATGCAATTACTCATACTGTAAGTTTATTGACATTTTTTCATTTAGACAACTGGTATAAAGATAGTCATAATAAGTTGATATACAACATTTTTGGCTTGTATGCATAAGTTTAAATGCAGTTATATGTTTGTGAAAATTGGAAATAATTTAAACAGGTCATAATATTCATCAACATGGAGAATAATAGGGAATACATAAGATATTTGAACACTGAAATTATTTTTACAAAAACTAATTAAAAGTAAGCTTTCAGCTCATTTTGAGCTTTGAATACAGTATATACATCAGTACCCTGTTCACTAGATTACCAGGGATTGGCAGGGATTGGAGATGATACAAAAGAGGTGTGTGAGAGTGAATCCATAGATTCCAACCCATATGTATGGACCATCTGGACCTGAACAGAGATGGGGCAGGTTCCAGTTGCCCCATATATTTGTAACTGTATTGGTTAGTGGCTTAGCTGATATTTTTGAATGGGTTTGGTTTGTTACGTGCACAAAAAAAACAAGTTTCAAGATGTAATTAAAATGGTCAAGAATATAGGACTTTTAACAACAAGCTAATTAGTTGCAAAGAATTGGTTGTAAAAGCCAACTGTTAACTTGACATGCAATATCGTCATTATTACAATGTGATTTAACACTAAAAAGAAATCATGCATGTCAATTACAAACAAAACTGGGAATACGGACGTCTAGAACCCAGGTTCCTCTCAAGTAAGGGAAACTAGAACAGCAAAATGACCTTGGAAACGAGAAATTAAATTTGGGATAAGGACAAACAGACAGATAGACAAAGTTTTCCTGAAATCTGTCTCCCGTAATAGAAAAATTAAGGAAACAAAATTATTGTTGCTGGCTGACATTATTTTTATAAAAACTATCTGGGATTGAAAGGGTTAAATATTAGTTTATATTTTTGGCTCTCTGGATTTACTAGCAGTATAAGAAAATGTAAGTTGGCCCTAACTTGGATGCTAGGCAATTGATATTATATTTATTTAGTTTCATATGGAGAAATCATTTTCATGTTATTTATTTTATTTTCTGTTTCCTTTTTAAAGTTTCTTTAAATCTTAATAATATATATATTTTTTGAAACTTATTCTAACTTGTTTGAAGTTTTTTCAGAATTTTGTTCAGTCTTTAATTGCATTTTAAAGCTTGATGGCAACTTATAAATTTTATACTGCCTTTCTTATTTACGTTCCGTTTTCCAGTTTTTTACAGTAATTTGTTCCTTTCTCTGGTACCCCAAATTTTTATAAATAAATTTTATTAACAAAATTAATTAATTATAGTATTTGGCTATTAAATGTTTGTTACTTTTTAATTTTTTTGAAGTAATTGAAGTGATTAAAGTAATGCTACTTAAAAAGCGATATCAATTCACTGACTATAAAGGTTACAGTTAGCTTTATAAGTCCCAATACGCTATATTTATGATAATTTATTTTGCCATTCAATTTGTTTTTATTGTTTGCCTTGAAAAAGAAAAGGATTGTTTATATATTTTATATTATGTCCTTTGAGTCAGTCACAAGTTGTTGCTATGTGGTACAACTGCTGATAAGGCAACTTGTGCTTATTCTTTAGTTTCAATGCAGTAGGCTATTGTTTGGAAATAGTTTTGCACAAGGTATTCAATTTTCTTCCTAAAATGTTATAGTTTGCATAATGATAATTAAATATTAGTTACTAGGACATAAAGTTTTTCATAGCAAAGTAAATTTTAAAGATAAACAATAATTACATGATATTAAATACAAGGAGAAACTTGGAAAAAAATCCGAGCCCCAGATGGGATCTGAGGCCACGACCCTCTGTGTTCTAGTCAGATGCTCTAACCACTGAGCTACTGGAGACTCTATGGTGAGCAAGGGTTGATTTTGTAGTGTGACAGTGTGATGCTGTTAGTGAGTTCATGTGCGTCACTCATTAATTGACTGTCAGAGCGTGCGATGCGGTTCCAGTCTAAACCCAAAAAATTGACCCTTGTTCACCATAGAGTCTCCAGTAGCTCAGTGGTTAGAGCATCTGACTAGAATACAGAGCTGCCAACTCTCCCGAATTTTGCGGGAGATTTATGCATTTTAGCTGGATCTCCCGCTCTCCCTCATTTTACAGAAAATCTCCCGCATTTTAAAAAATAGTAGATAACAAAAGAAAAAGATAAATAAAAGAATACTTGTTTTGGTAATAAATGTCTCCGTTATTCACTAGGTTTATATTCCTGTGTAAATCGTAACATAACCCGTGTACTGATAGGATGAATATTGACAAATGGGCAGTCTCGATAGATATTAACTATATTGTCAGCGTGTGCCAGATTTTGCGCAAATCCCTCCTTACCTTCCCGGAAAAAATCTCCCACATTTTGAACTTCGGGGGTTGGCAGCTCTGAGAATATGAAGGGTCAAGGGTTCAAATCCCATCTGGGGCTTGGATTTTGCCCGAGTTTCTCCTTGTCTTTATTATGAAGTGAATTTTAATTTCAAAAACACTTAATTGTGAACATTGTAAACTCAAAATGTTTTGAAACTAAATCTTGTTTGGTTTTTGTTAATCATAGCCTTGTTAATTTAAATGTAAAAGATTGGGACAGTCCTAAAATAAGTTTAATTTGTTAATATTTAATCACTTAAATTTTGAATTTAAAGGATTTTCAAACCTTACTGAGTTTTTTCATTGTTATCTTGGTATACTAGCCCATCCAAGAATACCTTAACACTGCTCAGATTTAACAAGTTGTGGTAAAAGTGCAAGCTTAGCCACGGCACCTTAAACTTCAACCTAAACGTTGCCATGGGTGATTTCTCTGCACCTCCCCTCGGTGATTTCACAACTAAGAACTTGGGGGAAATGGATGATGGTCTTTTCTACGGCACGGCCACCACACAGCTCCAAACCCAGGATGGTCAGCATCTTCAGAATAACAGTACTGTCTTCTTTTAATTATTTAATATGTTATTTCATAGTAACAATGTAATTGAACTCAAGAGTTAATTACTGTGTAGTATTAAGTCTTATTCTGTTAAATAGCTGAGTGTGTAGTTGTCTTAAATTTCAAGGTAAATGGCTCAACATTTAATTAACAACTAGTTATTTATATCTTGCAATCTGCAACTTTGCTGATTTGATATAATAAAGCTAATATATATAACACTATATTATCATCTGTAGCTAATTATTTGTAAACATATAAAATTTAAAATTAAGTATGTTTAAACTTCTTGTGTGCATTAGCAAAATTAATAATTAAAAGTAACTAAAAACATTAAACCTTTTGGTAACTTTTTAAATGATTCCTGATTTGCTTTTTTAAAAAATTAATATGGGAACATAAAGCATTTAAAGCTCTAATCATAGAATAAAGTAATTGATGCCTAAGATAACTGCTCTTTGTACATGCAATGTTTTTAGGGTTTTTTTTGTTATTTTCTTTGGGGAGGAATAGGATGTTGTGGGATGGGTATGAAAGAAAATGTATCTTGAAAAAGATTGGGAAAAGTGACATTTTATCATGCACATTTAAGTAGATGGTTAACCCACCGGTAGGTTTAACACCTTAAAATAATTTTTTTATATTTGATGATTTTAATATTTTTTATTTTATTAATATTTGTACTACAAGTTCATTCTATGCACACTAAACACCAGCATCACCATGTATATATGGTCCCAATTTGAATCAAAGGTTTTCCTTTGATATTGAATCCTGCATTACCATATCACAGTACATTAGTCCTTTATTTTGCGATTTTTTTAAAGTCATATTGAGAAAAGATATTTTGAGTTTCTTGTCTCTGCATTTATTTGGGATATATTATCTATAGATTAAATGTGTTTGTCCTGTTGAATTAAAATTAGGAGATGCGAAAATAGCTATATATATCACATAGAATTTAAGTGTCTTATGTCAGTGATCATGGTGTGTCTTGTTTTTTGTTGGAGATGTTTGCAAGTTTACAAAAGTATGCAAGTTAAGTGTAAAAATATGCTCCACTCAAAATTTCAAGATAAACTTATCACAGTCCTGAATTTCATGTATGTGCATTCTCTGCAGCCATTCATTGTACAAGTGATAAAACTTGCAGTAATTGTCTTTTCTTTCATCATCTTATTGTCTTATTCCACCTCAAAAAATGTATGTGGACATTAACCTGACTATAATAATATATAAATGTTCCCTAAAACAGAGTTAAGTATTTTTATAAAAATGAAAAAAAATAACTGAATTATTCACCTGGCAAAACCATGATTGTGGTTCTGAAACGTTGGTTGTTTTGCATAATTATTATTTTTAAATTTGTTTGGAAAAAGAATGTCAGTTACAGTAATTATTAATTGTTACGGTATTTGCTGTTTTATTCAGACTTTTTTCTGAAATTATTTACTAGTTAGTTACCTAAAAAAATTTAAAATGTAAAACTGGCTTAAGAAAAAAATGATATATTTTAATAGAAAAGTTAAACTTTTTGTACTTCAGTTGAAAAATGTTCTCAGCTTCTTACAAGTTATTAAAAATTGAATGCACTTCACAGATCTATGATTACTTCTAGTATATATTTATTAAATAAAAGAAGCACAAGTTTTTGAATGGTGTGTCCTTTTTAAGTTCTTAATTCTACTAATAGTAAGAATGATAAGCAGAGAATAATTAGCTCATTAATGAGTGTATTAGTCACTTAAGGGGACTCTCTACCCTAAATTTTAGTGGATAATGAAGGAGTTGTAAGAAGTATTTGAGTTAGAAGAATGTTGGGGATGACCACCAAACCGTCCCTCCAGACTATGCAAAAGTGCAACTTTCGTTAGGGGACGGTTTCGCATTTTTTTATCAAGTATTAACTCCAAAATTAATTTTCAAACTTCACTGAAATTCCCCCAAACACAAATTTCTCTTAAAAAAACTACATTTACAAAACCTACCTCCTCCCTCAAATCTCGTTGGAAAAAATCTCAAAATATTCACAAGGCTTCCTTTTTATTCAATCTGTGATGTGATTATCGGATTTTTCACATTCCAAAGTAATGATGGAGATATATATACGATATGATCAAAAATATCACTAAAAGTAGCAAAAAAATTGTCTGAGAGTAGGGAGTGGCCTTAACATCCAAGGAATCCCCCGTTGACATTAATTATGATGATTATTGACTGTTAATTGAATCATAACATTTTACAAACAAACCTGTTAATCCACCAAGCTCTCTACACCTGGCCTCTTACTACTAAGGTAACCAATTTGCTTGTGGTTGTTTAAAAATTTATACCATGAAGGCAACAAAGAGTTGCTTTCTAGTGCTCATTAGAATCTCATACTGTTTAGTCTATGGTTATCAGAAAAAATGTTTGATATCTTATGACCCATTAAGGAGTATGATATTGTGTCCGACATTATGTGAACCCATTTTTTGCAGGTACTAAATTTATGTTGCAATGTTTGGCCATTAGAATAAGTTAATTTAGAAATAATTTCTCTAGCTTTTTGACTACATTTAATTGTTCTTGCTAATTAATTCCTTCTATGCTTTTACTTGCTGGCTTTTGAGTGACATTATTTTCTATCCCGTTAACTAACGGTAAGTGGCTGGCAACTTTAATTTTAAATCCCAAAGAAACACATTTCAACACTTTGAACATTTAAGTTAATGACTATGTGAATTAAATAAAATCTTGTAATTAAGTTTTTGTCTTTACAAACCTGTAACCATTGTGACAAGTCTATGATTGATCTGAAATTTGTAGACAAAAAGAGCAAAGTTCTGCTATGCTTTGATGCCTGTTAACATTGTGTTCAAACAGGAGCTATTAATCACCTCATTTGGTAAAATACATTACACTGTAACCTTTCTAATGTTTAAATCTTTTTTCAAACCTTATAAATGTATTATAGCTGTATTTACTTGCTTTTTATTTCCAAATTATAGAAGTATAATTGTTTTCCCTATTTTAAACATTTTCGTGACGAGTGTAAGTGTTGTTCATTTCAAATGGAACCTGGTTTGGTTTCAAAATCAAGTTTTTGCCTTTCTTCAAAGTTTTGCTGTAAGCTAAATGTCTTGAATACCTTTTGTTGACTATTTAAGTTGATTTGCATAATCTGTTGTAACACCTGTTACAACGACAAAACTGTACATGCTAACTGTGTCAACAGCTTGATTTGCACATTAAATACATTTAATAGTGTGTCTATGTGTCTTGTAAACCAATTGATTTAAAAGTGAAAGAAATTCCTAAAAGGGCAATCCTCTAACTACAATTCTTTGTATTGCAAATTTTAAGATATGTCACTGATATTTTATTGAATAGGTGAATAGTAAGATGTAATTGTTGGGTTAAAATTAATTGTTTTATTAATAAGAATACAAAAATTTCTATTTTCATAACTTTTTCTATTATGTACTTTCATATACATTGAATTATTGTCTGTTTCAGTTCTTTTGGTAATCTTGGTTTAGGAATTCATAAACATAAGTTAAATTTTGTTAAACATTCTAAAACACTAGAAATTGTTTAAAAATGTTCTTTCATTGATAAAACTCTGTAACTTGCAGTTTTTAATTTTGAACTTGAATGGTTTAAATCTTTTGATGTTTTGTTTAAATTGGGACAGATTTTTTGATGACAGTTTTATAAGAAATGAATTGCTCATTTCATTGTGTTGAAATTCGAGGAATTGCATATAATTAAGTTTGAGTTTTCATAATCTGGCAGATGTTTAGTTTCAAAAATGTACAACTAACATTTTATCAAAAGGGAACTAGTTAGGGTTGAGCTCCAATTAAGCCAGCATTATTTTACCCCTGAGTTGAAATGACTTTTAACTAGTACGTGTTATTGTGCTGTTTGATGCCCCCAGGAAGAGAAGGTAAAGACACAAAATACATATTCTAAAGGCTATTAAATAGATAAAATTTTTCAGTAATTTTCAGAAACATTTAAAGTTTAGGTTGTTATCAAGCTATAGCATTGGTGGCTGATTCATATCAGGATTGTGATCGGCTTATTTCATTGTTTTATCTTTTACTTAGCAAGGGAGATAAGGAATAACAATTACTTTGATGAGAATCAAAAAGAAGTTGCCAGGATACATTCTCCTAGGGTGTGGAATTCTATTGTTTATAGAACCTGTTTCACTTGGGTTTTTCTGCTCATTTATTGCCAATATAAAGAACATGTGGAAACGTGTTTTGCATTTAAACAAGTTCATGTGGCATTGTAGTTGAAATTATGTTTCTTTTTAACTTAATCGCATTGCTGTAAAATAACAGAAATGGACAAAGGTGTGTTATAGTTTTTATATCTAAGTAAAAGATATCTGAGCACTTGGTGGATTCAGATTAATTTACAAATTAACAAAATTGTGTTTTTTTTTGTTACAGAGAAACTGTATTTATAATGAAGGAAGTAGTATTTAATCAACCCTATTTTTATGTTTACTTTGATAGAAAAAAGTTTAGAAATTATATAAGTTTGGAATTTTATATCTATATATTCTCGGTAGTTTGTCATTTCTATGTTATTTCTTGATAATTTTTTATAAATATTGGTTA
>JAOBAY020108060.1:0-17030 GCA_025331085.2 Zoanthus sociatus | reverse complement strand
TAAAAGACAAACAGTTGCAATACTGCTACAAAGATCTTTAGGATTTTGTAACTTATAAAGTTTTGAGGCATGACACCAAAACGATAGTTAAAATTGGTTTAAAAAACTCGCATAATTTTTTTTTGTTTATAATGTTGTGTTTGTTCGGCTTTTTCGGTCAGTGGTCAGAATTAAACCACTTCTTAGCCGGCATACTCAAAGCAAGAATTGCTGAATAACTGAGTTTCACTTAGCAAAGAAAACACTCTTAAGAATCGAGTTTTTGTTGAACTTGATTTGAACTTTGTCAGCCTATTAACTCAAAAATTGTATTACAAATTTCATCTACAATTTCCGTGTATAAACACTGATTTTTGGGTAGTTTTGCATGCTATATATATCATACACCTTGCAAATAAATGAAAAGCAATTTACTCTGAGTTCTTCACAATTAGCAACATGTTTGATGATATTTTAACGTTTCAATTATATTTTTTAACCAAATGAAATTTTACTAAACACTGCCTTGAATTATTGAATATTTTAATCTTTAAATTATATACTGAAATCTGAATGCCTTTTGTCACACCAAGAGTCGATTTCCCGTCAGAAATATTTTAAGATATATATAGTCCTTTAATCAGTTTCTCAAGATCTTAAAATATAAAGGATGCATGAGACAAAATTCCTTCTCACAACTCTGATTAACTGTCGTTTCTAAGTACTTCTTGTCTTGGAAGTGTGAGATATCAGCCCTTACAGCTTTAGTACAGGAAACATTTAAAAACTCCTAGGCCTGTAGACTCTTATGTTGCAATGCAACATATTACTTTACTTACATAGTTACTTTCTATCGATAACTCAGTCACTTAAATATAACTTAAAACACTTACAATATTTCCTTGTCTTTTGTTTGTTCCTTGTGTTTACCAACACAATGAGTTAGGGAGTATCTTGACAACAAGATCTAGATAATGTGTTAAACTGAAAGCTAAGGATAAAGTTTTAACTTATAGTTAAGGAAAATCGAAAAAATTGTTCTACAACAATGCTCGCTCTTTCCAGTTATTTTAAGGTTTTATTCTACCTTTTATCCGGCGAATATAATGTTCTGTATCTTTGATGCTTGTATACATTTGTTTTCTTTATATTGCTTTTTAAAGTAAACTTGTATAGGGATCAAACTTATGAAGGCCAGGGTCTTTCCTTGTTTTTCTTATGAGCGTTTCTTGTTGAAACTTAGGGAATTTAGGTTAATTTAATTAGGCCGGGGTTCCATTAAGTTAAACTTTTTCTTTAACATGCTGATATTGAATCTATATTATAACTGTGTATGAACCAGCATCGAACTAGTTTAGAGCAACAACTAAATATAACAAGTACTGATATAGAGTCAAGTTTGACTTATTAGATTTTAATTTCATCTTGTTAGATCTGAAATCAATAAGAATTGCTTTTAATTTCAAATCAAACGTTTTTTGTAACGTTCAGCCTTATTATTACTTCGAAAATGGCAGTATAACTTAACTCTCGCGCAGTAGTTCAGCCTATATAATCAAGCAATTAAAAACTAACTGACACAGCTCAAAAAAAGATTATCAGACTCAGAGGAATATCGTCCACTAACATAAGATTTACCCATTTCATTGTCATATGAATTAAAAAATCCTGAACTTTCCTTTTGGTGAAACGAATAGGTCTAATCAACATAGTTAAGAAATTATAAGTTAAGTAAGAAAATTAGTTTTTTTTTTAATTTTCACAAAGCTTCCATCAATTTGTGAAACCCGTCAGCCCAAATCAAAATTTCAAACACAGCTAACATTTACATCACATTACATTAGTCTCAAAGAAGAACTATATCGTCCGGACAGTGCATTCATTTTACGTTTCAGTGCTTGATCAACGCCTGTACATGCAAAAGCCAACATCAGCACATACTATTATTAATTGAAAGTTGATGTAAAAAAAGCGACATCAAGAAAGTTCGTCATAAACTTTTCGAACTCTGCACCCAATCTAAAGTTCTTAACCTTATAGGGGTTCCCTGATGAAAAACATGTATAGTTATAATAATTCTAAACTATAATTTTAATCCAATCCTATTCATTTGAAAGTAAATTTACCCTAACTTCTCTTAAACATATTCTAAACACAGTTGAGTATATAATATATTGATTGCTGAGCCAAGTTTGTATTTTTTTCTCGGTCCAACATATGTAACTATTTCGGGTATCTATGTTATACCATTTCTCTTTAAGTAAATTTTTTTACATGATTTTTTAAAATAAGAATCTTTCTCCAAATTTTAGGCCGTAAAGAGTTCCTTATATAGAGGGGGTCTAAATTGTAAATAAGTTTAGCTTAACATTGAACAAGTTCTTAAATCTTTCTTACTCGTGGAGTTTCTTTTTTTTTTTTTTTTTTCTTTAATTCAAATCTGCAAAAACATTTATACAGAGAAGAAAATGATATATAATGCATATAAACTTTATCATAAGCATTAACTCAGATTTTCCAAAACTATAATTTTTTTTACTAAATAAAGATTACTATACGGTCACAGAAGTTAAGTTATATCCGTCCCATCGTCTTCAATGTCTGAGTTTTGCCTGTAGCCTTAATAAGGTTTAGCTTTCACGGTTTAGCATGCGCAGTTTATATCGGTTTTTACTGCACGCTATAAAAAGCTTCGAGATTTAGAGTATAATTGATCAGTAAAAAGTATTCCTAGTAATCGCTCAGTTCTTCACCTATCTCAACCATTTAACTGTGTTCAAAAGCCTTGTAAACTGTAAAACTGATTAAAAAAAAATGTTTTGATCCATTTAAGAGTTGATGTTTCACTAAAAACCAAACGTTTAATTTAGATATAAATACCATCGACAAATGATTGGCTGTTCCGAAGGAACATTGTTAGAGATAGTGCCGACGTATTTGCGCTTTCCTCCAGAAGTTTACATGGACGAATCAATTCATTTCTAGGCAGCCATTCCCGATATCATATTTAATTATAGATACCCTAAGTGACCAAGACCAAAGAGAATCGCAGTATGGCGTTATTTAAAATTGATACAGTGATATATTAGTTCAACCTGAATGAAGGCGGGAAATGGGCGTGTTAATTCACATTTTCTTAATAACTCATTGACCAAACAAAAATTTCTCCTGACAAGTTAATCTTTTCTTTGGTCATATATCATTCAAACGTTTAAACTTTTTTTCTGGTTTGGTTCCACTTCTAATAATCATGTATTTTTTCTATCCGGTTTCAGAACAATACCATAATTAAATGCTGTCATCCGATATCCAGCAAAGAGTCTTAAAATTATAATTGGAGTCGTTAGAAAACCAGCAGTATCATCATGCAAAACTACTATTCAAGTTTGCAAACATTTCGTGTTTGTTTTTGTCAAGTATAAAAAGGAATTAACTCTCTGCGACAAAATATTGCAGGTTATCAGCACAATGCTAATTGCAATGTGCAGTTTGAAAAAAAAAACAACTATCGTTTTCACGCTAAACCTCGCAACATCAATTATTAAAGCGGGCAGAGTATTTGAAGAGTATTTTAAGGACCAGGTGTAGTTTGTATCAAAAAAGATACATTTTATGAAAACTTAAAATTGTTTTTGGAGTTGACAACAAGTTAAAATTGCCTGCCAAAAGAAGCCTTGAAAATTATTCAACGTAACGATGGAAAAACGTAACTAATGCGATCAATCTGGTGGCATAAAATTTAGAAACTTCTTATAAATCAGCTGTCAAACTGACGAATCTTTAGCCAATCATGTACATTACTGACAATAACTGACGTAGAAAAAACTTTTAAATTTTTGATAGTTTACAAATTTCAGTTTCCCCTTGACAACTTTAAACCAGTCCAACAGCAGGTTCCTTTGTCTCCATGGCTGGGTACACCAAATGGCAACTTTATTTAGATAAAAGCAAAGTAGGGGCCCTTAACTTGACCTTTTGCAAGTGTGAGGCTATTTTGAATGGTACCGAAATAAACGTTTTAAAACAACCAGTCACCTCTAAATACAATCCGTCAAAACATTCAAAGGTCACGTGCTTGAAAATCTAACAAATTTTCACATGACAACTAGCCATCAATAACCTGAGGTAAGGTATATGAGCACATGAATTGAATCTCTTTTCACCTTTTTTTAAAATATTTTAAAAATCCTTTAATTTTCTTTAGGTAGAATTTGGTATAGTTTTGCTTTTTTTCTGCTTTCCTTATCAACCAAGCAAGTATTTGTTATAGTAAAACTTAACTATGAACAGAAAATATTTTTTTCTCTACACTTTTAACTGTAACAACACGCATGTAGCAACCGATTGGATTATAGTGTTACAATTGTAACATCTAATCATTTAATGATTTATGTAATCTGAGTGACAACGCATCTTCCTCCGTGATATCTATTTTATTTTTAGTTATAATTAAATCTGGTTCACAATAGATTTAGTCATGACATTACTAACTGTAATTTTTTTTTTTGCGAGATTGCTCTCAACACTAATCTATACATTATTGAAGAAGGAATCAGTAAAAATTGAAAACACCGATATACTTCCAGAAAATCAGTAAAATTTCTCTACTGTGGATGAAATGAATGGACTTCGGATAGTTCCGATAAACTTGACCCTAAGCGTTTAACACAGTCTAGCAGTTTCGCCTCTGTTCTGCATGACCGGGCTATCCACCCAGAATGTTCCATTTGGTGCCATTGATATCCACTTATATAAAACATCCCTTCCGCAACAAAGAACATGCAATTGATATTGAAGTAAAATAGAACTATCTCTGTCGATTTTCATTTCAAATCATGTCTGGAACATTCTGAGTAAACATTTATACGCTGAATTATAAATGCAACGTTTATAATTTTGTATAAACATCGTCAAGGGGTGCAGTTCTTTTATACCTGCGAGTCACTGAGTTCTAATTTTAAACCTTTCTGCTCAGCAAGGGTTGACAACAACAATTGTATAACAAAAATAGCCTCAAATTGTTCACCGTTAAGAAAATTAACCACTTGAAAATCAGAGTGGAGCAAACACAAGCTTGGACAAAAGAAGATTTGAAATTTTTCTCTAATAAACAAAGACTTAAAAGTGATATAATCTACAAAATCAAAGTGTAGATTTTCTAAACTGAACTACACAAAATATTGACAACTCCAGAGGAAAAATAGAACCAGCTAAATATTAATTATTCTGGTCTTGCTTTGTTTAAATGGTTCAGACAGGCTCCTTCCAAGGACCACTAAATCCCATGCATTCTGCAGTCAACCAGAGATCACCAAAATGCGCTCGTTGTCGAAACCATGGAGTAATTTCTATACTGAAGGGACACAAACGCTTCTGCAAATGGAGAGATTGTACTTGCTCTGATTGTAACCTCATCGCAGAACGACAGCGAGTCATGGCCGCGCAGGTAGCGCTCAGGAGATCGCAGGAGACAGACGCTAATCACGGCTTGCCTTATAATCAGTCTTTGACCTATTTCTGCACTGAGTCGCAGCTGCATGGCCAGGAAAACCAACGTCGTCTACCTTCTTCCTCATCGCCTTCGTCGTCATTGTCTCCCGTAGGACTCACATCAAGTGAGAGAACCTCCCTTAACCCATCGCCGACATCAACAATTTCATCGGAAGGTAGGTTCCTTTACAATTCTATCGTTGAATAAATTTTTTTATAGCCAAAAATTAATCATTCTCAATTACAAATTTGTTGAATATCTTGTTTAACAAGTCCGGCTATCAGAAATTGACACGTACCATTATTGATATTTAAGTGATAATTAGTTGATCAGTATGAAAAATTATATAAATATCAAAATGTATCAAAAGCAACAAACGTTAACTATGTTTAGCTAGCTGACTAACGTATTTACCTACCTACCTGTATTACTAAATCAACACACGGTAACAATTTTCTAAAGGATTCAACTAATTATTTACGTAATTATTATAAAAAGAGGCAAGCTAAAAACGTTATATAGATTAAGACAAAAACGAATTTTTTGGTCTACTTGACTATATCTTGACAAAATCATCTTGATTGTGGAATTTTTCTTTTATAATTATATTCCTGTTCTTTAAAAATCAATTTAGCTTTGCCCTGTCGTGTCAATCTGTTATGTTAGTTTTATACAAAGTACACCGCTAACATTAAATCGGAAATTTGTTTTTTTTTAAAACAGTATTTTACTAAAAGAACAGCATTAGTAAATATTTGAGGTTTGGTTTCATTCTTGGTTCAGCTTCATTGCAAAAAACACTTTGATAAAACTATTCAAATGTAATAATTTTGATACATTTGACAATAATACAAATAAAGTTTTATATAGTAACGCATTTTATTTGCAAGATAGTTGCAGCTAAATATACACTTGTTATTAAATTGAAATTCTAGCTAAATTTCATGGCTCTATTACCTAATTTATATTAGTTAAACATCTTTCTTTCTATTGAGGCCATATATAAACAGTGTTTATATAAGGAAAACCACAATCTTAATTAGTTATCTGTTATCTAAGACCTTTCTTTCAATAGTTCCGGTTTTTTAACGACATTACGCAGAAATTCAGTCCTATCTTTTTGTTTACTTTCAATTTCATTGCTTAAAACTTTCAGTTTGAAACTAGCTGCTGATCCGATTTAGTTTAGAACTCTTGTTGTCATTGAGTGCTGTTCTAGAAGAACTTCGACAAGTCCGGAGGACAAGAAAAGCAAATAACACTTGAAGAAAGTGCTGGACAAATGTGAGGACAGAAATAAGACGAGCGACTATCGGTTAAAAACGTTTGCCACTCATCTTGTCCGAGCAAGTTGTGTATTAGTTATCTTCTGGGTTGTTCTTTTAAGAAGTTTATTGATGTTGTTTAGCATGCTTCAATATTTTCGGCCGAATCTTTAACTTAAATCGCCGTAGGCTAGATGGCTACAAAAGCAATTTTTAGATTCCACAGATTGTCTAAGCGTTTATATAATTTTTATAGTACGAGCGCCTTAACTTTCCTGAATTGCATCTCAGCAACAAATAAGGTCAAAAGATACCTTTTAATTCTGATTCTCCTATCTTCAACCGCAAATATATACAGAATCAGTTTGCTTTTGGCAATATTTCTACTCATATGACCAAAAAATTATCAACAGAACTTAAAATTATAAAACACAGAAGTTTTCTTTTTACAATTTCAATCATTGGGTTTGCAAACTGAGGTGATCTACAGTGTCAAAGCGCGAACAATTATAATTCGGATAATGTTTTTTTTTAACAGTGTTCTTCCAGAGAGTCAGTTCATCAATCAACATTATATAGTATAGTTATGTTTGATGCTTTATTTAGCCATTCATACTTGTCAACATTGAGTGTAGTGCCTTGGTGTTTGAGAATCGTTTTTTTTAGTAATAAAACTAAAAGTGAATTATATAATGCATTTTCTAAGAGAGCAGGTCTTTTTAAGATCTGAGAATAAAAAATGTCCAGAATTTAAAAGAACATGCAAAAAAATATACTTTAGGCTTTGCACACTTTCGAAAAATGGTGATATTAAATAATATTTCGTGGTCAATGTATGTAATTAAAAAATATTGTCTGAAGACATAGCGTTGGCAGCCTGAACTAAATGTAACAATTGAAAATTTGTGCGGAACATCAATCGAAACCTTCTCGTCTAACTAGTTATAAAAATCGTTCGGTGGAATAAATATACTGCTAATACTTTAGTCAAGGATATTCTAAGAACATTTTAGGGCGAACTAAACCTTGAAATAATCAGGCAATATATTTTGTTTTCTACTAAAAACTATATCAATCACTGTAGATAATCAGGCTGACATTGTTTTCATTGGGAAAAGAAACAATTATGCTGCTTCTGCCGAAAACAAACTTACTATGCTTTGTATATCAATGCATGGTACATGTATAAAGTTTTTGTTCTCAAGAAAATATGTTGCAGCTTTTATCACGTTCAGTTTCATTCAATACTTCAATGTATTAAAATATTTTATACTTATTTGTCCCTTTATAAGACTGCACTGTGTGTGGTTATAGTTATACAGTAAAACTTCTTGAAACGTTTTTTTAAAAAGCTTATAATTCAGCGAAGGTGAAAATAACCCCATTAAAAAAATTCTTCAATAGAAGAAGAATATACAGATTATATATCTATATAACACTGTTTTAAAGTCACTATTCCGTTAACATGGGCTCCTTGAAGAAGCAATTCCGAAATGTTTTTAGCAATATAGTTACAAGACATGTTCTGCAGTCCAGCAGCTAAAAACTTCAGCTCCTTATAACATCTAAAACTAATTGCGGATACTAACTTAGCTTATCCCAAACCGAACTCAAAATGCTTAAAGGCAAGCTTCGAATACAGTGGGACGATTGTTTGGAACTCGTTGCCAAAAAATATTCGTAATTCTGAAACTCTAATCGAAATCAGACAGAACTGAAGTCCAGTCTCCTCCATCATTGTTTTTATCAGTTATTGATTGAAAAGGTAAGTTTTATTATAATATTGTGAATAGATATAGTTTTTACCATTGAACCAGAAAATTATATTGTAAATATTTTGCACGGCTTTTATGAAAATTCGGAATTGTAACTGATAGAATTCCGTGATGAAATAAAGTTCAAAGTTCAAAGCTTCTAAATTATGATACTTTACTCTGAAATATCGTCTTCTAAAAACTGTTTTATAAGTTTTCAAAAAAGGTATACTGTGCGGAGATGCATTTGCAGGACATAACCATTGCCTGACAGTTAAAAATACTTTTAGGATTTCAGATGCAAAAGCAATAATATTATTCAATTGTTTTTAAAACTGCAAGTACAATGGCTTTTAAATTTCACATTATTTTTCTTAATGTATATAATGTATTCTACTGCAAATTTTATTCCAACATTTTAGTTGTCAAAACTTTATGCAATGTTGCACAGAATTTTTCTAATTTTTAAAGTTAAATGTTTTTGGTCTTTCCTCCATCTAGACATCCCATAGCAAGGGGCGTAAGGTGCTTTGTATATTGACTATTATAGTTTAAATTTAAGAAGTTTTTTTAATAATAGAGGTAATAATGAGAACAGAAGAATGAGACAGAAGAAATCTGCAATACCGTTTTCGCCTTGTGCCAAAACTCAACTCCAAAACATGAAGTTATCTTATTTCTTTTCTAAATTTTAAAATCGTTATTTTTTTTGTTTTTGTTTTTTTCTGGGACATCAGTATAAATTCTAGATATTCTTCACCTTAAGCTCTCATAAATAGGTCTTGTACTGCTTCATTTGTATATTGTTCAAAATCAAGAAACTTTTTATCTTAATATAGAGGGTATACTCGGATAAGGCAGCAGACAACTGACTGCAATAGCTCTTTCACATTTATAGCTGCAGTTTACTCTTCTACTTCTTTCGTCAGGTAAAACTCACTATTAAATACACGCGATAAAGTATCAGAGCATGTCGGATGGCATTGTAAGACTCTACAACAAAGAACAAAGAAGTCAAACATATAGGCGAATCCTTAAAGATATCATTGTCATTATTTCCAATCTGCTTCATTGCCATACAACTCTAGGTACCGAAAGAACACACCAAAATTAGGGTTTGAGTTTGAAACCTGAGGCTGAGAAAACTTGTCGAGCAAATAATGAAATTAGGTTTGTTTTTTTTTTGACTCTATGTATGCAGTTTCTAAGAATATGATTGGGGCCGGTTCAAAATACCCAAAACAGCTGGGTAGCAAAACTGTTAATGAGTACAATTTCTATGTAAATCTCTATTAGATGATAGGAACGGTAAAAAGGTTTTTACTCTCACATTTTCAGATGAAGTTTATTTTACAAACTTTCTCAATAATTAAAGCTTCAGCTTTTTTAACTTTATTAGAAATTGGAGCACTTAATGCTAACGAAGACAAAATTGTAAACAAACATCTACCTATTAAAATCTTTGTTCATAAATCTTTGTGCGAGTCAATAAATATCAAAAGTGTTTGATGTTCAACTCAACAAGGTTGCATGAAATCAAAACAAAGTGAAATTTGCGCGCGTACAGCAAAGTTGTTATAGTGGCCTAGTTAGGAAACTTAGCAAACTACAAAGAAGATTACAATGTTTCTTTGTTTCATGTTGTGTGCTCTGTCACTTTTATGATCTTTTGTTCTAGGTGCGATGCTTCATTAGTCTATTGGCCGTTTGCTCATTCACATCTTAAAGCCTTTTTTTATTTGTGCGCTGTCAACGTCGTATTTCAATACGAAAAAGGAGAACAAAAACATATAACAAAGAAAGTCATCAAGTTTCATAACCAGTTAACTCTATTAACTTTGTGCACAGCGAGCTGAGTGCTCGGCATAACTTAATACACTTATACAGTGTCTCCATTTAGAGACCTTAATTTTTTAACTATATGAAAATTATTTTGCTCAATGAGATTAGTAGAGTAAAACATTCAATCTTTTTTCCGTTCATAAAAAATCAGAATGTTGCTTCTAGTTTTAAAATTTACATAAATTTGATCAAGGCTTCGCAATGAATTAATTATTGTTTATAAAGGGCGGAAACGGCGTTATCAGAAATCTATGTAGACGGATGTTGTGTCGTCAGCAGATTATGGCGGAAGTGATGTAACAAACTGGTTGAATGTGACCAACAGTTGACCATGTCATGAATAGCAGACAAGTATTTTCTGGATTACTGCGAAACATATAAATAACGTGGTCGAAGTTGTGTGTTTGGTTATAACATTCTATTGCTAGGACTGGCATTTTAGCTGTGAATGTGCTGATGTCGAAACAACAAATGATCTATTAAATTGGTTTTAGAAAATCAAAAGTTAAGAGCTGAAAACAAAACCAATACGACGTAGTGAATTTGTAAACACGCTTTTTCAGTATAAGAACCAGTAAATTTTGCAGAGGTCTCATTGTTCTTAGTTTTTTGGCTTTTTCAGCCTAAATTTATTCTTAATTTCTTCTTATTTCTGAGAGCAGTTTGACACTGAAAAACAATGCTGATTGTCTATATTTTAAGGAGATCCCTGAATATTTATCTTTATAGATTACTGACCACTGTGCATTTTGTCCTCTCTCGCAGTCGTCGCGCATAGGCTGCAGGTGTCACTTTTGTTGTTGCCCCACCATTTCACAAGATTCAGTAAAGTTTCAAGTGGATACATTTTCCGGCACTTTTTTCAACTTCAGCTAAGCTTGTTCTTAAATTGTTCTAAATTTTCTGCCAATCTGAACCTTGAGATTGTTCTTACAACGTTGTTCTTATTAAAAAAATGCGTGTAATCACAATATTTTGGTTGGCCATTACCAGCCTTCTTTAGATGTACTAAGTAATGGTTGAGCGTTACAGATACTTCGTATTTCGGTTTTGCTTTTTAATGTTTTGTTTCCGTCCTCGAAACTCACGTTGACGACACAAAAACAGCAAAATAGGTAATTAATTAATCAGCCAAACAATCAACTTCATTTGTAATTACAGCTCGAAACCCTTTATTTCAATCTGGGGGTATGGATGGAAACATCTTCAACAAATGCCGGGTTACATTTTCACCATAATTTTTGTTATATTTTTGCCAATGAGTTAGCTCTTAGGAGCTTTTGATTAATAGTACTGTTGGTAGCACCTTTACAATCCCTTTTGTGAGTACTAACTTTTTTTAAAGGGGAACTGAACCCTAAAATCGACTTTTGTCAAACAAAATCTTTAAAAGTATGAAAACGATATTTAAACATTTTTTTACTCGTCTCGCGCTGATTTTCCGAGAAATTCGAGTTTAAAACACTTTACATGCCGCATTGTACCGGCGGCTAAGAAATAGGCTATGACGTCGGATATGGAGAAGATCTTTTGCGGCAAAAGCGAATAAAGCAGGTTCAACTTTGAAGCTAGACATCACACACAACTTAAACTTTTTAACTTTCTACTTAACTGTGTAAGGGAGCTGTGACAACAAAAACAGCTCAAACGCACGCTCACTTCCCCATAACCTACGTCACACTTACCTTTGTTTACCGCTGACAAGCGCCCACGCGCAACAAACCCAAACGACCCGAAACACGTACATTCAAACCAGAATTTCTGGGAAAGTCAAAGCAACATGAGATAAAAACTTTTAAATACGGTCTCCACACCTTTAAGGATTTTATTTAAAAAAGGTTTATTTTAGGGTTCAGTTCCCTTTAAATGCAATATCCATGACGGAAATACACTAGTATTTACTTATGAAGGAAAAAGTTCGGTCTAGAAAGGGTTACTGGATACTATTCAATTTGTTTTGAACTATTCACAGCCTGCTGTGATATTCACAGTCGAGGATTTGCGTTTTTCAAGCGTTAAGTGAAGATTTTCTTCGAAAAAAAAATTTTTTTTAAATTGAGCAGGACCTTTTTTGATATTTTACTCATGTTCCTTTTTTTAAGTGCAGAAGGAAAGGCTCACCTTTTACCTTTTTTTAAACGGCCGACTGAAAAATTTAATTGTTAAATCCACGTTTTAGTTGTAATTAGGAACAAAAATGTCTATTAACAATATTTTTCATTGCTTTTATCGACAAGATTTTTGAGATGCTACGAAGGCAGAGTGCGTCATTGTCAACCCTTCATTCAGCAATAAGAAATATTACGTGTCTATAATGCGAATGTTTTTAAGAAGAAAACTTTTTCAGATACTATTTCAAGACTTTAAAAGCAAAGGAAACTGCTTCCGACAAGTTTGTTTTAAAAATCACAAATGTGATGTCGGTCACTTTCTTGTTCTGTTGACGTTTTAGTAGTTTGGAATTATGATTTCTTACGCAGATAATTAATTGTTTTTCACCTCCATTTTAAGAAAGTTACTATTTTTTTTTATCTTGGTATCTTAGCAAATAAATGTTCTGATTTAGCTCCTGTCTAACTGAGCATGTGCAATATCAAGCTTGACGACCCCGGACAAAGACAGCTGCTTTCTCAAACAACCCGGCTTTGGCCAATCATAAATCGTGTTGTAGTTAAGGCAACACGGCTTGTGGCGGCGCGATGCAACCAGTCGATACAAGACAATACCCCAAACAAATCATTCAAGCTGTGTTATTCAAACAATTGCCTGTTCAAAGGCTTCTTGGACAACCGCATCATTTCCATAAACAGTTAAATTAGGCGTCTGGATTTTTACGAAAACTTGACTTCGATCTTCCCTGCTTTGTGACGTATACTTTGTTTCCGTTCGTTTGACACTTTTTACCGGAAAGTTGAAAAACTGTTAACAACTTTTAAAACAGTGAATCTCAACAAAGAAACATACGGCGTTGTGAAACTTAGAAGGTAAGAAAATCGGAGACATTTCTTTTGCCATCAAGGCCAATATTTTGAACTAAAAGTAAGTAGAACATGAACTTGAGTGCAGTTTTTATCCCTAGAACTAAACTACAGCCCAATTAGTAAATAACTTGAACAATCAAGTAGTTTGTTTATAGCGTCAACAACATGAGAAAAAGTGGTTTAAAATATGAAAGTTTCCATGCAAATCGTCAGCTGAGTTTTAGTATTGTTTAAATGTTTGATCTCAGCTAAAGCCGACTGGGTCAGATGATTGGCGATGCTCTCATTTGTCGCAAGCATGTAATGACGCTCTCGCTGATACTTAAGAGCTAGTGAAACTAAAGTTCTTTTAACTTGCTCAAAATTATTGATCGTATAGCTAAAGAATATAAGAATATGATCTTGATTTCGAAGACACTGACCTCAGTGTGAACATACCATGACTGCGATCAATTAGAACTATTGATTATATTTTTATTCGAATTGGTTATCAAGCACAGTCATTGTTGATATTCGACATTGTACAACATACAGGATCGATAAAGATCTTAGAGAATGAGTTTCGGATTGTAAATCATATACATTTGTTTCAAAGACACAAGTCATTGTACATAATTTGTTCTGGACGTGACTGTAAAGTTTACCGTCCCATGGCGATATTAGGGCTTTGGGATTAAACCTCTCACTCTAGTCACAATACAAGTCACAGCTTCTGGTTTCTTGAATCGTTTAGTCTTCGCGAACTTAAAACTTGTTTTAAAAGTTGTGAATTTTGTTTCTATTTTCAAAGATTGAACTTGTGTTTTTACTTTACAAGCTTAACGCTGCTTCAGAAAGCCAGTGTGAGTTCTGATAAGAGAACTTTAAACATTATCAGACAATTTTTTTTACTATTAATTACACTTGCCATTTTTACGCCTGTTATAGTAAGATTCAATTTCCTTACAGCTTGAGGGCTGTTTCCATTCGTGCGGAAAATATTCTAATCTGATGAAGCGACAACGCAACAGGAGAAGAGCTGTTGAAAATGTCACGATTCATTCAAACAATTGTTTGGAACATTCTACAATAACCTAAAAAAGGTTTTAAATATTTTTGAAAAATTTCAAATAGTTTTTCGAATGTTTGATAAAACACAATTTTCGCTGCTCAAGCGAAACGTTTCTATAGGCTCTCGAGGTTGCTTGCTGGATATTTGTATTCAAAGTCAAACAACAAAATTGCTGAAAAAAGACTGAAAATAATACTTATCGCATTTATAAAAGCGAGAAACCAACAGTTTTATGAACACTTTTAACAAACAACAATTTCCTGACTTATTTTAATGCACATCTGACTTTCAATTATTGAAAAATAATTGTGTTCGATCTTTGTAATGTTGATGTAGCCTGCAATAGATAAATATGCACCAATGACTTTGAATATTTCTTTACTTTGTCATTAAATAAAACACGATTCCTTTCTATTTTTGCATGCATGATTTTTTTCTTCTCTTAACATATACTTATAATATTGTTGTAAACTATGTAAGCATTTAAGACATAAATATATGCATTATTTTCTAATAGTATAATACGGATGCCTTTGTTACAATGATCGATGTTTGTGATTAAGTTCCAATATTCAGAATTATGGAAAAAGGATTCACATTCAAACACAATAAGTAAAAATCAAAACCATGTATCAATCCTGTCGCAAAATATAAGCTAAGAAACTTAAAAGTAGATACAACGAGCTTTGATATGCTTTAATAGGTAAATGATTAACTTTTGTTGAAATCATCAGGAACTAGGACTCAGAAATGATATTTTTAGTTCAATGTTGCTTAACAATAAAGTGCTTTAGAAAATGTTTTTAAAAGGTCAACAAAGTTCTCATTAATACCGATTATGAAAAAGCTAGTAATTAGAAGTGTTAGTTTCTGTTGATTCTTAAGAATAACTTCTCTTTTAGCTGCTTGCTGAGCCTTGAGGTTTTGTAATTTAGCCAAGTCATTTTTTAATGTACTTTTAAAAATATGAATTGTCTTTATCGTTTGATATAAGTCGTTAATTATGCCTGATAAAACGACAGAAGTCATAGGAAAATCACACCTTTACTTATAAACTATGGATTAACTTAAGACTTTAATTTATGAAAAGCCAAGTAGTTTGCCATACACTGAATAAAAAGCAGATTAAAACCAAACTACAAACAAAACCTCTGTGAGACATTGTGTCGGTCATATCACATATTTGCATAAACTGTTTTCAAGTTACGTGCAGATCCAAGTTTTGTCACGAATTCTGTTCGACAGTTTTCATCAGTACCGACGTTACACACCATAACGAGTTTGAATTGCAAACACAAACTTTCCATTTTTTTCTGCGCGTAATTAAGAGGTAAGGTTTTGTGAAGCTTGTCAGTTTGGGAGATGCACAAACTAACAGCACTTAAAAAAATATGTGACCCTCAGAGTGTTGACTGTGCTAAAGTTAATGTGCGACATTCTTTTCTCGTGTTTCTTCTTCTCTGTTTTAAAAACAGTCTTCAGATTCATTGACAATGTCTCAACGCTTAGACCGGTTAAAAGACCTTATAAGTGGCAATTCGTTTTGTTCAATTACAGAAAGAACATACTTGCTGGTGGCCAACTTGCCACTAATATGGACACTAAAGCCATATTGGCAGTGGGCATTACCCCTTAGATCTAGGATAAAAAAAAATAATGAGTCTGAAGGTTAACAGCCTTGTATACAGTTATTTAGATAGATTGATAGATGTACCTTTATTTAAAAACTTAAAGAAGTAAGTAAAACCTCAGGGTAGTCCCTTCAGGTCAACATAGTTGACCTGCTATCAGTGGGAGCCCTGAGGTATACCCTAAAAATAAATTAAAATACAGAACAAATTCAAAATAACTAAAATGATAAATTTGGTGTAGTAGAATGCCGTGCAGAACCCAGTGACGGGGTGGTTGCCACGCCTAGATCATACGAATACCTGTTTGGTTTTCCTAGGCCTTACGAGTGAGCATGGCATGCTAACAAGCGAGCTCATGTTTCCTATAAGAGATAATGATTTTAAAGAAATAGTACAAGCATAATGTTTGTGCATGGATGTAGCCTAAATGATAATTATGTAATAAGTAAATAGTTAATTGCGTGCTAGTAGCTAACGTGAACATTAAAATCAGGATTGGTTTTATATTCATTCTAACTTTTGAACCAGTTGATATAAAACTACGGAGTGACCATGCATTCATTTTGCTTGTTTTGAAGAGTAAAAATAATTGGTGTACATGTCATTCACTTAAACTTTATAACTATTTGATAAAACCCTATAAATTGACCATTCATTTTGTTTGTTTTGAAAAGTAGAAAAGAATAGTGTTATTCATTTTAACTTTGAACCAGTTGATGAAACCCTATAAAGTGACCATTCATGTTGATTGTTCTAAAAAGTAGAAATAATTGGTGTTATTCATTCTAACTTTTGAACCGTTTGATGACACTCTACAAAGTAACCATTCATGTTGTTTGTTTTGAAAAGTAGAAATGATTGTTGTTATTTCTTCCACTTTTAGCCTATCCAAATTAATAACTAATCAAGTTCTTTAGACTGAATATTTTGAGAATTTTATTAGTACAAGTTTCTATATCTAAGGCCCGGTTCAGACGTCGAACTTTTCATGTACCGAACCTAATTCCTATTCGAGTCGACTCGAATTAATTAAGTT